>WURS02445156.1:0-14611 GCA_011762765.2 Rhinocypha anisoptera
ACATGAAGGTAGGAATATGGCGACAAGCGCCTCAATAATATATATGAGAAAATACGCCAGAGGCTGTAAATATTATCCTGTATAGGAATTGGAAAAACAGAATGGGAAAACATAAAAGACGAACACAAGGACACAAAGTAATTGAGGATTCTTAGAATAAAGGAAGCGCAAACATAGGAAAAAAGATAGAAAATATAAAAAAAACTAGGTAGGCCTTAGGAAGAAACAAAATATAGATCATGGAAACATTTTTTAAGTTTGCAGGAAGAGTTCTCGAGTTTCCCACCGGGTCCACTGGTATACATATTACTTCCAACGTTTCCATAGCTACGCCCTCCATCGTCTTCAACATTCATCTCAAAGACAATTGCAGGCTTAACGTCGGTGGGAATAAACCAATAGGGCCTGTGGGAAACTCGAGAACTCCACCTGCAGTCTTTTTTCAAGGAAAACTTATAACGCTTCATCATTTACATAGTTTGATAGATACATATACCGAGGAGAGAATTATTTTAAGTGGAAGTAGACATTAATATCATTAGGACATCAACGATATGTAACAATAACCTAATAGTAGCAATTATAAATTTTATGTGTTAATCTTTCGCTGTAGCTATGGGTTCTTTGATAGTACTTACCTTTATGGCTGACTGGAATTTAGGATTGGGTGCTTTCTTTACACTGGTCAAGGCAGCCAATTTTCTTCTTGTTTCCTCCTTTTTCATTTTCATTGAGAACAGGTATGAAGAGAGAGAAAAAATCAAGAATGAAAAAGCCAACTTGGTTATTTTTTCAGATACTCGAATTAGATTTATAATGTTAGGGGAAGGGTTCACAATAACAGGAAGGTGCTTTGTAATACGGTATTGCGGGTACAGATTGAAACATTATCCATTAATTCCTTCAAAAATTAATATATGCATAATATGCCTATTAGTGTGGCATCCTAGTGGGTATAGTCTTTGGCTAAGGAAAGCGTACTCTATTCCATAGCGGTGCTCTTTAACTATGTCTAAATTGTGAGTTTACCTAGATACTAGACCATAGATGATACATGGAAAGAAAATGCTCTCCCTTACCTTAATGTGTGACTTGCACATGTCTTTGGCCATATGATGAGATCTTCCTTCATCTACCTAGTAGTATATAGGATTGATGTCAGTGGTTAATACCACGTTCAAAATAGAATGCACCACAGTTAATCTCTACCCTGCTTTGTGGTTTAAATTTTAAATGCCGTATTCCCCGGTCTATAAGACGCACTTTTTTTACTCCAAAATGTGCTCTAAAATCAGTCTGCGTCTTATGCGCCGATGCGTCTTATAGGCCGGGCAATACGGTACTTAGTCATAAGATTAACCTTCAGCCTCTCTTTGCGGAGTTTTAAGCTCCGCCGCCAGGCGGCCGCGCTATGAGTTTTGAAAGACGGATGTCATTGACGCACGTTACAAGCAGCGTACAGCGATCGAATTCCTGCTTTCCGAGGGAAAAGGGTCAAGAATGTCCCTAAACGGTTGTATATTGTGTACTACGCTACCAATGTCGCTACTCAGTACAGTACATCATCTATAAATTTGTCTATTACAAAGTGGCTCCCCAAATAGCTCGCGTGACCAGGATTAAGAATGATCCCAAACGAGGAATAAAAGCTTTTCCGAAATCGTGGCGTAAAGCCAAAGAAACCGAAGAAGACTTCCCTTTAAAAATAGTCAGTTGACTTTATGATTTTAGCTATTCTATGCAGCTGTTGCAAAGTTGTATATTTTGTACTATTCGATGAAGAAATTCCTTACCATTACTTTTTTAGCCCTCCTGGTGCATCAAGAATGAAGAGCTCATGTAATGACACCTCTACTCCTCCCCTTGCTCCCCTCGCGTCTCAGGTCACAGTTTTAGATAAAATTAAACACACTAATAGAAAATAATTTAGGCACTCTCACGCAAGCTATAAGACTATTTCGATATTAAGCTCAACTCCGTCGTTAAAAATGTAGACTTTTTAACTAACAGAAGCTTGGGACGAAATACTGAGATACTTCCGTATTTCTCTTTGGCATATGAATTTTTAAGAAAGGAAAAATTTAACTTTGAATAATTTCTTTGAAGCTTACGAATTGGTTTTTTATAATGGGAAAAGTTCAGTGGAATCCAGTAATGGAAAGATAATATTACATTATGCGTTTCCAAGTTATTTTGAGAATCCATGGCCGTATTATAACAAGTGATCGTTGTATATAAGAAGTAATTTTAAGTTTAATTAAAAGAAGAGGGAAACTTATAGGAAGAAAACAAATAAAATTTATACAAAGAAAAATGATGAAGGGAGAGAATAGGTATTCCAGATAAAATCATAGTTGATAGTAAGTTTGCATTGTTGAAGAGAAACCTATGTTAAGGTGAGCCTAGGTAGTTCTATTCTAGAGTTCGTTAAAAAAACCTACCTCATCACGTAGATTTCCTTTCATCATCTTCTTCATGATAACAAGTACGATATAATATAAACAAGTGAGAGGATATATTGGAGTTCAGCTACAAACATTGTCTCCATATTCGTAACGCGAAAATGAATACCATCATCAAAATTAATCTTATTGGAATAGTTTGTTTTGGTTTGATATTGTTTCCTAAAAATGTATATGCTCTTTCTTACAAATTATGTGTTTTTTCGGTTTAAGCATCTGTTGACATGTCGATTGTATCCTTCTTAAAAGTATACCTATTGTGCCATTTATTATTGACGTATACTTCATTCTAAGTTAATGTACACATATAATGTGGCCATGTATGTTATTCATAGAAATTCTACTTTTAGGATTGTTCTTCTCCAATTGTGCCTAACTGTGAGAATCACTGGGTTAAAGTAAACATTGTCGTTATTAAGCATATGACTGAAAAATTAGTAACATGATTAAATATTCCATGCTCACTGTGAGAAAAAATTGGTGAAATTTTCCACCTTTTAAGGAATATTTCAAAGAAAAAGAAAGATGTTCTGAGGTTATTCAAATATTCAAGGAATCGGAGATGTGGGCAAAATTACTAGATATGACGTAGAAAGAATTGCCAATCGAGCGATTTTTGCAATTGTCTATTGTAATCAACCAAATATTGATTAAATTTGTTTTAACAACGAATTATTGGTGAATTAACGTTAGATATGCGGTAACAATTGTTATCCTAGTCTATGATAACCCAGAATAAAACGCTGGAGCAAAAATCCGTTATACACAAAAAATGCGCGTTATTTGCATTGACCAGAAATAGCATACGTACCTACGTTATTTCTTCTAAATGTTAACTAAAATTGTACCAACTTATAAAAGCCCACAGTACTGTATTAAAGGCGCCCTGTTGCAAAAAAACAATTTCTGATATTTTTATTGCTGTAATGTAATTTAAAATTATACCAACCTATGAAAGTCTACAGTACTGTATTAAAGGCTCCCTGTTTCAAAAAGCTATTTCCGATATTTTCATCGCTGTAATGTAATTTTTATTATCGTGGTATCGTATCTCAAATTCACACTTTTATATAATTTGTTTCTAGAAGCTCATATTTATCATGGCATCTATCTTAAATGTCTTCCGATTTTTTTATCGTGATAGTCAAAGCATCATTTCTTTAAACTTTAGAAAAACTATGAGATAAAGTTGGTAAAAAAAATTCATTAGCTTTAAAAATCAACTTCTCAGTAGGAGTGGCCATGTAATTCTTTTAGGTGACCCATGAAAATACCCACGCAGAGATGATTTATTGAAATCTGTGGGAAATAAAGTGATTTTGAATCAAGCCATGTTGACAGTTATCAGTTACTGTTTAATATTTTGGGTTTTATTTAAAACATAATGTGAAAGCGATTATAAATTCTCAGTTGTAATCAGCTGAGCCCTTGGAAAACATGGCTTTGACTAATCCACTCAAGCAAACGTACCCGAGGTGAAGGTTCCGTGTGACTATCCGTTGGTCCCCTGAAGTAGTACTGGCTGGGGGAACTTCCGGCGGATGTGACAGTGACCAGGGACTCGGAGGCTCTCGTGATCAAGCTGTCTGCTGGTGATTCCGTTGTTCGTGTTCTCTGTAACGACGTGTACAAAAACTATGAGAACGATTTAAGTTTCCGCATGACGCTTTCCGATTAGAAAGTGATATTATATTTTGGTCTTACGTTTATATTCCATCGGTAGAGAATTATGCAAAGACATGATTGTGCTGAGAAGTTTAGCGTACAAAAGTCTCCGGGTTTCGAACCAAAGGCGGTTGTAAAAAAAACTTAAGCGAAATTTTTGTAAAACACTAACTAAATGAGTTGATTCATTTTTTCAGGAGTCAATTCTTCTTGGGGAATCGCAGTCACTGAAAGGAACTGATGAGTTAATTTCAAATGTCGTAGGGCTCATTATGACGTAGGTTTAGATTCCTATATTAAATTAATTACCGGGTTAATTACTGATGGTGATTATTTTTCTGAATGAGTGTTGAACTACAGAAGATATTAAAAGGGAAGTGATCAGATATCCTTAATCAAATAATTCATTGTGTGAACAAATATTATGTTAAATTGTTAGATTGAAGCCGTGGAAGTCCAGTGGGTAGAGCATCCGGTTGTAGATCGTAGGACCCGGGTTCAAGTCCCTGTGACACCTCTGGATAGCTTCAGCTAATGTGAAGCTGAGTGCTTTTCTCGAAAACATATATTTCTTGAGAAACCGCAGGGAGCACTGGGAAAGTAACTGATCCCCCTACCCTTAATAGAGACTAGAGTTATCCAAATCATCTAGCATGAATAACCTAGACTTTTTGATGTTAAATAATTTGGGACAAAATTATATATTATAATTATTTTATATCATGCAACATGATAAAATAATAATAATAATATTATAACCTGATAATTTCCTCCGCTCATTACATGGAGATCGGATCGAGTACATTACTTATTTTTTTGTCTGATATAATTAAAAATAAAAAGTGATTAAGGTATAACATGTATCCTGAGAGTTAAAGGGGAAATGCATTTTGTTGTTGTGTAGTATCGACGGAGATATTCGTTATGTTATATGTTGGCCTTACAGTTCTCACTGATCTCTGTTGCTCACCTGGAAGTTCCTCCCTCTTGAGTACTCTGGCCTGCCACGGCCCGAAAAGGGGGCTGAAGTGCTTACTTCCCCCTGCTCTTCCTCTCTTCGGGGCGGGCCTCGTCTGGAGCCTCGGGACGTCACCGATGTCCTCGAGAACTGCTCGGTAGCCGGTGCTGACGTGGTCTTTAACCTCTGTCCCCTCCCCCTCCGCCTGTCCAGCTGAAAACCAAGAGGAAATGAAAAAGCTCAGGTCAGCGAAGGAATCAATTCACAGACGAATTTAGAAGAAATATTTGTATCTAAACAACAAAGTTAACGAAGAAGTTACCTCCTAATTCTTTAAGATACCAACTCTAAAATGGAGTGTCCACGATCGAAAAATTTGTAGTCATTTATAAAAATTATTACAAATTGATACGTTTTATAGGTAATGGTCGTTTGCAAATGCAAATATAACTACTTTAATTAAGTTTAACTTAATTTAGATTACCCCTTTGAGTAACGGAGGTCGGTTATAAAAGGCCTCCATGACCTATAAAATGCTCAACAGAGGGGTAGATTGTTTTTTAAGAAATTACGACCTGGGAAGATGTCATTATTTCCTTTAAGATATCTGGGAAAATTTCTAAAATCTTTGAAAAATACAGCAGATCCGTATTGGAAACCATTGTAGCACATAAAAGTTATTATCAGAGATATTTAAAGAGGATTCTCTAGCAATTTGTAGGTAATTTTTCTAGTTACTTAGTATATTCAAGCTATGTTTTCTCTTCCAAGATATCTCTTCACGATTTTTCGTGCATATGGTTTTGCTGAAATGATTAATAATGGTCCGTTTTGGTAATTGAAATGATCATTTATCGTCTCTGTGCATTAAGCTCGTTATATTCAGACATTTAGAGTTTGGAGACCTGTTCCCTTCTCTTTACTGTCAACGTTATCCCTTATGTCATGACATCTAATAAATAAACACATCGAGGATTTAAGATAATTCAACGGAAACCTGCGTTAATTTTATCTTGATTAGTATGTTTAAGAGGTGGAGATAATACAGTGGGTAGAGCGCTTGGTTACTGCATGAGAGACCCGGGTTAAATATCCGATGATGCCTCTGGACAACTCCGCCTAAAAATTACGTTGAGTTATCTTCTGGGTACCACGTCTTCCTGGGAAACCAAAGTCGGTACCGAGAGAGAGGAACTACCCCCCCCCCCCCCTCCCACCTTCCCATACCTTGATGTGTGAATTTTCAAATGCTACAGGTGGATTTTAATTTGAATTTTTCTGGTGGATTTTGTATTTTTCATGAATCCAAGTATTATTTATGGTAATTATATTATAGTATTAACCAAACGTTATGCAAATGCCCGATGTCGTATTTTTGATCAAAGAAATTGTAACTTCATTGAACCTAAGTTATACAAATTTAGTAATTTTCCCGTAAGTTTATCAATGTACATTTTACTTGTATATTGAATATCATCGTTTTCATTTGTCATAGTTGATTTCTATGACTTTGTAAGTTATTGCTATATTATCGCTGCGAAGAAGTTTTGGACGTGTAAGACGTAAATTTTAATAAACGGCCTTATAAATCATTAGGATTCATTTAAGGAGGAATCTGAATAAACATTACGGGTGTCTGTATAGAACAGGTTAATCATTTTTATCAATAGATTAATATCTGGTATACTTTCAGTAGTCACGTTTTAGACGATCGTGAAAAAAATTACGTGTGGAAATGAAATTCTTTATTCCTTAACTGTTTCCTTATTGAGTTACATCACTATGATTTTTATCCTTCGCATGTTCCAAAATACCACTTCTATTCAAAAGACTATTCTTATTCCTCTAATCCCCAACCTTCTTCACTGCTTTCCATCAGTATCATGTAGTTTGTATTATCCTCGCGTCTTCCCAACATATTTTCTTCCCTCACCGTGGGTGACAACGATGGTAAATGGGAGAATTTCAAGGTGAGACATTGAGTCAAAATGGAGTGCCGTTCAATGGGGATTCCCTCACCCTCTCGGCGCCTCCGTCTCTTTCTACCGCCCTGGCCTCCTCCGTGGGCGCGGTCTCTGTCCCTCGGCTCCTGCCACCGCCCCTATTCAACCCGTTCCTCGCGGGGCTGCCCCCTCTTGCCCCTTCCCGGCCCTGATTTCTCCTGCCGGAAGATCGAGTCGGGATCTCTCTGGGTGACACAGTTGAGGGCAACGGGGCTGCTGCTTCCGTGCTGCTGCTGATTCGGGTGTCCGGTGCCTGTAAGGAACGACCCCTTACAGTTTAGGAGATAAAAGGCGTTTGATCTGAATAGAATGCTCCTGAAAAGTTTCGCAATTGTGCATAATCATGAATAAGCGGACTTTTTATTTTTAAAAGTGTGATTCACAAGGAGAATAAATAGATCCAGCTTATTTTCTACGTAACTTGATTATCATTTGATCGTAAAAGTCAAGGGATTTTCATTTCAATTCTTTAATTCACCGGAACAAGGAGGAAGCTATACCACATAAGATTTATGGTGTGTGCTCTTCGGTCACCATGTACATAGCGGACGTTCGCCACAAACTTAAAAAGAAAAGATAGTGCTTATATGAATGATAGTGAGATTTAAAAAATGATCACCTTATCGACCAGGGTTCCAGCAGCAGTTTTCTCAATTCCATTGTTAACATCCGAGTTGCGGGTTATTTCCATGAAAGCTGAGGGCGCTTTACTGCTGGCTTCGACTGCTACAGCCTAAATATTAAAATGTAATCGTATTACAATTATAAAATATTTAGTCTTTTTGGGCTACTGATTTGAGAATAATTCTGAAATATTTTAACAAAGCGATATATACATTATAGTGTTCGGAACGAAATGAATGGGAAGACAAATATAAATATATCCATTAAATCTATCCAATGATGGAGGTGTAATGAGTATGTATGGATTTATTGTAATGCCAACTCAAGATGTTGGCAGAAAACATGAGCTATTGGATCAAACCACAGAGCTTTGCATTTATATAATAGAATGGATTATATATTCTACGAGGGACGTCTCTTAAATCTATCGTTCGTTGAGCATTAATTTAAATTAAATCAAAAATTTAAGGTACTATGTTACGATACCTGTACATAGGTTTGAAATTTGGAGAAAATTTAGTAAAAAATATATACTAGTGACTTTAACAGTTAATTATATTCCCGTAGAAGAGCCATTGAAGTGATTAAAATTAAAACCGCGATATAATTAGTGAATTAAATAATATATTATAGTTAATAAGCAGAGCTGTATCGCCACACTTATACATGAGTATTTTTTTAAAGGGTGCTTCGACGGCTATGGTCATTTCGCCCCTCTTCAAGCCACAGAAAAAAACAATCTGAACAAATATAACATCCATACCCTGGGCGGGATTCGAACCCGCAACCTTTAAGTTAGCCAACGAGCAAGCTACCCACCACGCTAACCCGGTCGGCAATTATGCTTGAGATATAACAATAATTAAAATTGGAAACAGAGAATTACATTTTGTAAATTACACTCTAAATTTCAATTATATATAGTCGATCTTAAGGGAGCATAATGCACACAAAGGTCTCCTTAATTTTTATTAGTGCAGCATCTTTATTCTAGTTCATATGTTGCTACGAGTAGAATACCTGGGAATAATGGATTGATACAAATAACTTTATAAATAAACTCTTTACTTCATCTACGGATAATATTCTTTTTTTCATCTCACTATCCTCTTCTGATTAAATTTACCTATGTAGCTCTCTTTTTAAGAAGCCACTTTAGATACTGCTTTGAATGCCCTTCCTCCATCACTGAGTTCTATAATGATATAGATTCCACTCTTTATAAATAGAATATTACTATTCTCACCATTGAAGTAGCACGCATTTCATAGTGTACTTCCTGGAGTTTCTCCAGGAATACGTTCCTTTCCGTCTTATGCTCGTTTGATGACACTTTATTCTTGAGGGATCTGACTTGCACAAAAGATTGTGCATTTGCATAGCTGTTGCAGAATCCATATATGTTCTCTCTTCTTAGCATATGTGTGTGATAAGCACTTCATTTTCATTAACTGCTCCGTTTGTCGAGAGTGGAATCAAGTTTAGATTTTAGCGGCCTTCTTCATATCGTCAGCATATCGTACATCATAAGTGTATCCCCATTGTCTTTATGCTTAGAAAAAGATACTACGAAATTTCAGGTACTTATTCAATGGACCTCAGAATGTGGCTACCTGGCATAATAAAATACCCTTATTTCCTTCTCACACTGTGATCGAATGAAACGGTTTTTCCCATATTATTGTCTAAGGATGCACAAAACACTGAACTTTCGAAGGCCGTCAACACCACACCCGTAAACAATATATATTCCCGTAACAGATAATTCGTGTTATCTAGGCATTAGTATGTGTTATAAATAGCACGTACACTACCAAATAAATGCATGTGGGAAAAAAATGGAGTACGTAGGAATAGTACTGTTAATGACGAGATATCTTTATACATTTTCGTACAAGGTTACATACACATTTACATACAAGTTGAATGTAACTGTCCTTGAGGGCGTCATTTCCCCTGGCCGAAAGTTAAATAAGTATTTTTGTTGTGATATTTATTTCAACTTTTCCTGTGTGGCTCGACTGATGCTACGCGTTTTAACGTTCCATTGTCATTAAGATTCTCGGTAAAAATATAATTAATTGAGATTGCCTGATGCCATTTTACTTCATTTCTAATTAATACACTTTTATCTGTTATTTCTTAAGGTTTTACTTCACTCCTTTTCTTGAGAATATAGTAAAGTGCGACTCTCCGATGAAATTATTTGTATTTTTCTGAGTGTATGAACGTGCGACAGTATTTGGTGGAACATTAGAGCATCTCCTTTCAACTGAGATTAGAAGTAAACATATACACAAAAAATAGTCACATTATACTTAATCAAATTACTGAGATCAGTCTCGGGAGATAATTCAAAACTTTACTGTTTTAAGTTTAAATTCTACAGATTTTTTACCCCTTCTTTGCCATCTAAAGTTAAATTTCTGTTAGGGAAAAAGTTAATGCATAAGTTTTATATCAATCACACACGTAAAGAGAGATATCCTTTTAATATTAGTAAACCAGATATTTATACTGTAAAAGAAAGTAATACCTGATGAATGTTTAAATAAATAATTAGATACAAATACGTTTACTAGGAGAAAGATCAAAGTGAAAAAAGTATTATGGGCTTGCGCTGTGCGGTAGAAACATATCAAAGGAGCGATGCTTTACTAAATCATGGCCTAAAATTAAGCCATTATTACCGACGGTTAACCCAAAAGGTATTTCAAGGAAAGTTTTGCATATGTACATTAAAAGTATGTATTTATCAATTCAAATGTTCTGCTATGATATTATGAACGAAAATACGTTTATAGAATATCACCTCGAACTCGCACAATTATTTATTTTATCACTTTCAAAGTCATACTTAATAAAATTGCAGGCCATTGCACTCGTATATTGTAAAAGAAAGGTGTAGAAAGTGAGGCCGCGTTATGAATTTTCACAATTTTCGACGTCACATGTGACTCTCGTTCAGTGTTCAAAAGATTAAACGCAAGTCTCCGTGGCATAACGCTATTTGCTCCTTTCATTTTCCCACTTCCTCTCGTACTTGGTCAGTGCCCACCTCTTGCTGTACCAAATGAATCTTCTCAGTGGAAGGGACCAACGGCGTAGCTGTCGAGGGTTCGGAGATTGATGATGCTGTGGATGGACTCGATACTTCCACTGTAGGCAATGGCGTCGTCACTTCCGTGGCCAGGGGCGTGGTCCCTCCCCGTCTGCTGGACACCTGGATCCGTGAAAATAATCATGTTTATGAAAAAATATCACAATTTGGAGGACCGAATGGTCGACTGCCGAAATTTTATGTACAGTCAAACCTCGCTTGACGAGCATCTCGCATAACGAGTGATTCGGACAAATTATTGTGTATTTTTAGTGCAAAGTTTAAATATTCATACACGTTTATCCCCAAAGAAAATTCCACAAGAAGATGGGTATGAGAAAAAAATCACCATAGAATTCAAACCTCAAATAATTGAGAAGCGGCATCGAGGTGTGAGCGTGGCTGACCTAGCACGCACATACAATCGGTCTACATCTACGATGTGCACCATCCTCAAAAACAATGATAATATTAAGGAGATTGATGCTTCAAAGGGTGCCACAAGAATTTCTACGCAAAGGCCACGTATTCTCGATATTGAAAGATTGCTTCTCATATGGATCAATGAGTATGGACGAAGAAGAAGTATTCAAGGCAAGCCGTAGGTGGTTCGAAAATTTTAATGGAAGAACCAGCATCCACAGCGTTGTGAGGCACGGAGAAGCAGAAGCTCAGACATAAAATCAGCCGAGAACTTCATCGGCGTATTCAAGAACATTGTGAATTCTGAGGGTTATCTGCCGCAGCAGGTTTTTAATTGTGATGAGACGGGTCTCTTTTGGAAAAAGATGCCGAAGGGAACTTATATAACAGCAGAAGAGAAGGCATTGCCGGGCCACCAGCCAATGAAAGACCGTCTCACGTTGTTGTTTTGTGGCAGATGCAAGTGGCGATTTGAAAATTAAACCGCTGCTCGTTTACCATTCGGACAATCCACGAGCATTCAAGAAATATAAAGTCCAGAAAAGCAGGCTAAATATCATATGGAGGTCCAACAACGCGGCTTGGGTGACACGTTACCTTTTTATAGATTGGATCAATTGTGGATGGATGGATTGGATTGTGTTTCGCATTGCGAGTAAGATTCGGGAACGAATTGTACTCGTTAAGCGAGGTTCCACTCTATTTATAATCCTGATACTTGGCTACGGAAATTCAATAAGGGGGAGTCACCTCACACATAGCAGGATAAAACGGAGATTAAACGAAGCACAAGGATGCTGCCTGCTGGCAGTAACCGGGTCATACCGCACCGATATCCATCTAGCACTGTTAGCACTGGCTGGAACCCCCTCCCCCCCCCCACCATTACGTACAAACTCCTGGAAACCAAAGCAAAATCTGAATACAAATAAAACAAGCACTGCAACATTTTTAAACACAACATTTCGAAATTACCAAACCTGAATAACTATCAAGGTAGCAATTAGAGAGCGAACGTTAGACAAATGGCAGAAAGAATGGGAAGCAGACGATCGAGGGCATACGAAGAAATCATTTTTCCAAAACGCAAGGGAAAGATGCAAAATGAAGCTTGACATGGACAGAAAACTGTCCGAACTCCTAACAGTTCACCGCAACAACCTATCCTTCCTCAAAACGATAGGGAAGAAAAATGACGACTCTTGTACATGCGGGCAAGGGGAAGATAAGATACAACACATGCTATACACCTGCGTAGAGTACAGAGACTCCAGAGACCAAGGTAGCTGCGCCATCCGGGATTGGCCAGAAAGGATGGAGACACTAATGAAACTTATAACCACCAACAAGGAAGCCGTAGAAGCCGTTCTTTAAGGGATTCGCTAAGCCGGACAGAAGACCCAATGCAAGAAGAACGCCATAACAAATTCCTCTTACACTTATCACTTTTTAATAACATCTTAAGCATTCTATCAAACACAATTAAATTCAAGTAATGCAAATAATTTAACATTATAAAACACTGTAATGTCACTAAGAAAGACAAGAATTGTTAAATACAACCTACCATACAACTGTAAGGTACTGTAAATGTAATGTACTATAAACAAGAAATATGTAAAATTGTAAACAATACGGGAGTAAACCTGAAGGAACTCAAAAAATGGAAATAAAAGAATATCAAAGTAGAGATCCTAGGACAGCCACCAGGGACGGGAGGGGGGGAATTGGAATGCACGTCGTGAAATGCGGGACTGCGCACTTGGCGGCTTCCTCGGAGGAGGCGACGGGTTTCCGCCAGCGTTCCAATTATCTTCCTTTTTATTATTTATTTAAAATTTATACTTTCCTATTATCTTCTTTTACGATTTAATTCTCATAAAAGGCCAAAAGAGCCTGCCACAGACAGACATCTCCGATTCCTCCATCCAATACTGCTCGCCCTGATTCTACACCCTATACCCTCATTTATTCCTCGCGGCCAGAGACTTGTGCAACCTTAGAATCTCACCTTTGAATCCCTTAAAATAACAGTCCCTCCATCACACGCACATATTATTTCAGAAGTGGCAGGAGAGAGACGTCCATGGAGTATTGTATTGGTTTTGAAATCGTCCATCAACTTTTACCGATTTTCAAAAGGAAAATTTGCACTTGCGTTTAGGTGAAGCTGATGTACTCGCTTTATTGCGTTTATCATAGTAATTAATGGAATTCTTTTAGTAATTATCATAATTTATCATTGTGATTAATGGAATTAATTTTTCATTATAAAACTATGTGTTTATTTTATTTTTAATACGGCTAACACATTAATTTCAATATTATTATAACTATGATTTAGTTAATAATACAGTATAATTTATGAAATCTTGTTCCATGAGGGTTTACTATATCAGCTTCAAAAACCGTGAGGTTCTAGGGTTAATTTTTAAAAAAATTTTCATAATGGATAATGACGCTTATGCGATTTCCTTTCATAAAGAGTTTTAATCACGACCCGGATTTCAGCAATCTATCATCAGGTGATGGTGGCATAAATTGCAGAAATCAGGGTCGTGATTAAAATTCTTTATGAAAGGAAATCGCATAAGCGTTATTATCCAGTAAATCAGTTTGAATTTCAATGAGGAGTTTTACGAAAAAATCACTACGGTAATAATTTAAGGAATCGTTTTTTTAGAGTTTTTGTGATTCCCCGCCACTTTTTTCATATTTTGAAACGGTAATGTCACAAATAATCATTGCTACATTACCGACGCACTAAGTGAATTGACTGACAATCGGGGATTCCATGTCCAGTCCAGGAGCGCACTCACAATTTCCCCAGTACGGTGCACTCATAAATCCCAATATGTCCTTCCCCTCCTATTCGCGAGTTGTCTTCGTTCGCCTCCGGGAGAAGTCGTTTAACAGCACTCTCACTACAGCTAACTAAGCCCTTGGATTGCAAGGAACTTTCCCTCTGCTTACCCGCACTGCGTCTACATAATGCCCTGCGGCAAGCCGCCGCAAGGGTGTGTGGCAGGGGGTGAGTGAGCCACCACCAGACATGAATTCCCGCATGGATATATTCGATGAATTCACATTGAATGAAACTAAGTCCAATTAGAAAAACTACTCACATTTCAATGAGAAAAAACTGCTAACATTTGAATTAGAAAAAATTAAACATAACATGTGGGAACAAATTAATATTTAATTTTGTTTTGGCTGGTCGTAACAACCCTTCACAAATCTAGCTGCTCTACGTTGCGCTCGATCGAACTCCAATACCAATCCTGTCTCATGAGGGTCCCATACACTCGACGCATATTCGAGACGGGACCTAACCAATGATAAGTAACAGCGCTCTTTTACCGTCTCATTACATTCC
>WURS02445167.1:0-14610 GCA_011762765.2 Rhinocypha anisoptera
AGGCATAACTATGTGGAAATCCATTTCTGAGAAAAGGAATAACGTACTCCGTATTTTTCCACTTGATTTTTAATCTGTTACAACTAGTTTCAACGCTACGGCGATGACGCCGATGATGACGCCGTAGTGTTGAAACTAGTTGTAACAGATTAAAAATCAAGTGGAAAAATACGGAGTACGTTATTCCTTTTCTCTGACGGTTAAGTATTTGAAATAATGTGAATCTCCAGGGATTAATAATTGGATTCTTCTCAATAAAAATAAATATAATCACTATATTTTGACGTGTCCACAAACGTCGAAATTTAAGAAAGCTATGATAAAAGTTCACTGTGGAGGCCGTCACTTGGTGTAATTCCATGATAGAGTGATGGTTTTTTAATAACTATTATATTTCCACAAAAGATACAAAACACGACTGGTTTCTGCAATAATCGCCATCATCTGGATGTTTATTATTAAACTCATTATTATTAAATATTAACATCTGGATGAATAGTTATTAAAAAAAACCATCACTCCACTCAGACTTTACTTTCGATTTGTGGTTCATTAACCTGTCCAAATATTATTCCTCAGTTAATACCCAGCCAGTGGGAAGAGTTGTGTGTTTATAAGTTTAAGTTATTTTAATCTTTGTAATGAGTATACTTTATCCGAGTGAATAATCCTCAACATGAATTTCTAGCCGACCGGGTTACCCTGAAGGTTGTGAGCTCACCAGCTAACCCAAAGGTCACATCCAGCCCTGGGCATAGGTGTTGTTTGTCCAATAGAGTTTTTTCTAAGATTTGTAGAGATGCAAAATGACCATAGCTATCGAAGCACTCTAAAAATAAAAATACTACTATTAATTTCTAACATAACCTTCCTACAGGCAATCACTGTACATCTAGTAAAACACACTTCAATCACTGTGCATCCAGTAAAAATTCAGACTTGGAGAAGCCCACAGCTTTAACCTACCTTCCTCCTTATATGCACCCCAATCCCTCCTTAACTTGGCCATCTTTCCTATGTTGCATGTTTCTTACGTACATGTTACCACAGGACATGATTATTTAAATAAACTTCCCATTATAAATCAATATTAATTAAATTTTAAAATTATATATTAAACAATCATTCCAATAAAATAATTCTTGAACCCCATAAGTTTCTTATAACTGCATCATGAGGTTGAAAAAGATTAAGATGGAAACCAACATAATTGAGATTGTTTCATTATAACTTCCATTTTCCAGTCTTACATACAGAATTGTTTTTGGAAAAATTCTCCTATTGAAATATCAATTTTTTATCTATAATAAATGACACATTATGGAAAGATTAGCCTTCAGCTAACATTATATTTGAAACATACATAAGCTTCCTAATTTGAAGTGTGTGCACATGAGATTAAATTCATTTATTAAAAAGCAATAAATTAAAGGTGAATAATGGAAATTTTAGTTTTGAATAATAATAAATTGATTTAGCAGTACTGACCTCAAGTTTAGAACCAAGAAGATGGATTTCTGAAGGAATCAGGGCAGTGGCTATCATCATCAAAACAATTCATGGGAGACTTCTGCTATATATGTAATGAGTTGAAATAACTTTTAGAGAAATTAACTAGGCATTTCGGAAGGTAGTCAAAGAATCATAAAGAGGGATAAAGAGTAAGTTTTGAACAGAACTATAACTGAAAAACTGGAGACTAACAAAAACAAATTATTTCTGGAAAATTTGTTATTGCAAATGCTACCTGAATGGGTATATGGCCACTAACTTTGAAACTACTACAGCCAGTCATAATTTTGCTGCTATAACTTTCCCCCTTAAGGACTACAACGAACAATATTGATCAAGTAGCATGGAACTTTGTCACTTTTTCAAAATCTTGCCAAGATATTCAGACATTCACTGTTGCCAACTCATTCTAGCTGTTTGGTTATCTTTTTAGGTGACTTATGATTTCCAGAGGACTTTGCAAAGAGTGAAATAATAGATATTTGAGGACAGAGAAATGGGAGTACGCTGAACACTGAGTTTAACCACATGTGCCTCCAAAATACAATCAAGAATAATCAACTGGAGGATGGAAGGAAAAAAATCTATCAGAAAACCAGTTTGGATTTAGAAAGACTAGAGGAACCAGAGGGGCTGTACTCAGCCTAAGAATATGGTAGAAAAAATGAGATGTAAACAAACCACTATACGTAGCATTCACGGCCTTAGAAAAGTCATTTGATAAATTGGAATGGAATAAGATGTTCAAGTTGATGGAGAAACTAGGCATTGATTACAATGACAGAAGAGTAAACTCTACCAGGATCAAGTCACCACAATGCAAATGAAAAATTAAAGAATAATAGAAGCTAAAACACATTAAGGAGTTATGAAAGGGTGTAACCTCTAACCAAGTGTTCAACATATGCGTAGGAGAAGTAAGAAAGGAAATATGTAGTAGAAAAGGGCATCAGAGGAATCAAAGTGAATGGAGAAGAAATTGATATTCTATGCTTCGTGGATGACATAGCAGTCTTAGCAGAGAAATGTGAACATCTACAGACTACCTGGAACAAAATGGGACAAGTACTGAAAGAGTTCCACATGAGAATAAATATAAGGAATACTAAATACTAGTATGCAGACGAGAGAAGCTGAGGACAGATGCCATGCTACAATGAGAGACATTAGAACAAGTGGAATCCTTTACCTACTTGGGAAGGAGGATTACATGGGATGGGAGAAGTTCTATGGATATCAAGAGTAGATTGGCTCAGACTAAGAAGGCATTCATGGTGAAAAGGCAACTACTACTCTACAAATCAAGGACATGGACCATTGGCAAAGCAGACCTGAGAAGATTAGAAGCCTTTGAAACATGGTGCTGGAGTAGAATGCTGAATATCAAGTGGATGAACAGAGTTAGGAATGAGGAAGTGAACAGAAGGGCAGAGAAAGCCAATTTGGAGTACAGTAAGGAAAAGAAGAACAAGGTGGAGAAGACACCCCCGGGGAAGGCACTGCAAGGAAGGCCAAGGTACAAATCTATAGGGCAAATTATAAGACATGTTAGAATGAAGAACTATGTATCAGGAAGTAAGGGAGCTAGCACTAGATAGGAAAGGATGGAGGGCTGCAGTCAGCTAATCTTCAGATTGACGTACTGCTGATGATGACTTATGGTTGAGTTTTACATGGATAATAAAATAAAAGGCACCACACACGTGAATAATTTTTTCATCTTTTTTTATGCCTCCTACCTGACATCATGCCTTCTAAAATCTCTATTTTTTTCCTTCCCTTCATTAAATCTTCAAAATCAGATTACTTTCTATCTACTTTTAATGTACCCTCCTTAGGATTTTCTCTAAAAACTGACTCTCCTCCAATGCCTTGTATAGCAATTCGGCTGTTTTTCTCAGTTTACTTCATATTCATAACTGCATCAATATCTCCCAAGCCCCAAGTCTACGCTTATATTTCTCCCTCATGAACCATTTAAGTGAGGACTGGTATATTTGTACCCTGATGCATAATGAGACAAATTAAAACAGAAAAGTCTTTATATTTGAATACTGCCATCTCATTGATTGGTGCATTATTATCATTAATTACCATTTTTCTTTACCTGTAAAAAGATAATTTATAAGAGATTTTTATTTCTTACAATCATAAAATATTTTCCTACCTAATTTTTCTTGATTTTAGAAAACAAGCATACCAATAGAGACCATGTTCAAAATCTGATAATTAAGTCATGTAAAACCAGTTGCCTTACAATATGAAAGTTTTGGAAATTCTGATTTGAAGTGTTAGCATTCCTGGCCCAGAATGCATGATGAATTTCCAATAAATAATCTATCATGGGTTATCACTCCTTATCTTAACATGGAAAATACAATATTTATGGCAGTCGAATAGAGGAGAAAAACCTAAAACTGGATCTGGTTTAAAAGGATTGAATTTGTTCTGATCATATATTTACATACATATCACACATTGGCATTTATATATTAAATACATCAATAAAATAATTAAAAAGTACATGGAGCTAATATTTTTTTCCCAAATGCACTGTACTAAGAGTAATAAAAATAATAAAATTTTATAAAAAAGGTAGGCATTAAAGTTTTCAGAATGTCAGTCTTCTAAAATCTAATTACCATTATACTTCATGTTACATCCTCTTCCATTTCCTCTACACCAGGGAAACCCCAAAGTCTTACTGTTGCTCCAGATGCAGTCAAAACATATGACTCAGTAGGATGAGTATTGAGTGAATGCACAACTGTAGCTTTCCCTCCGTGGGGAAGTTTGGTTACCACTTCTCCCCCTACCAAGCCCCAACACCACACATTGCCATCTGAAGACCCAGAGATCACATAGGAGTCTCTCTCTATGCTGGCACTCTCCATACAGTAATCTCCACTTGAATGGCCAGAATACCTATTGGACATAATGAAATAAATAGACTTTCTTCGAAATGTTGTACATGTACCTAAATAGGTTACAGTGTTACAATAATAACAAAATCTCTCATTTTTTTAAAAAAGTAAAGGTCCTTATCATTCGATTACATCACATAAGGGTTCAGCAAGTCTTGCAACCATAATAAATAACTTGGAAGACAGGTCTTCCTCAAAAACACTATGATTAAAGGGTTTATCTGGTAAGAAAAAGTCACTCATTGTGATAAAGTATTACACAATTTCCAAATCTTGAAAACTGTAGTCCACCAAAACTAGTCAGAATTTAAAGTTTTTACTACTTAAGTAGAAGTGAAATGTTTCCTTTGCCTGCCATTTTGATTCATTTTCATACCATATCATTCCTCTTTGCCCTCCAACTATTTCAAGATTGATCTTCCACTGTTTGCACTTTCTCCAATGTGTTCCATTTCATCAATAATTCTAATGCACTCCACCATCCTCCTGCTTATGTTTACTATTTTTCCTTTCCAGAATTCCGAGACCATCTACTTCACATACATAATAAGCAGATTGGGCGATAAACAACATTCCTGTCTTACTACTTATCCTGTACCAAACCATTTAGTTCTCGGATGTTTTATCTTTATGGCTGCTTCTTAGCCCATGCATGCCTCTTATCACCTTTCCAGTCTGTCCACTTTTTTCTTCAACCCTTTAAGTGCCAGCAGGCCAATCTATCGGCCCTAGGGGTATGTGCAAAAAGTGCCATGTCCCCAGTGCCATCTATCAGTCCAATTTTTAGTTTAATACTTTTTATAAAATTCTTTAGGAGTTAAAAAAATTAAATAAAATACTTTATTTACTTGAAGTTTTTGTAGTGTAAATAAAAAAATTATGTTAACAAACTTATATTAATATAATTTATGTATATGTAAATGTGTAAATCAACAAAAAGCTCAGGCATTTTTCACATATACCAGGTGATAGCGGTCTGGCCCTGAAAGGGTTAATATTGCCATTAATCATTTCCAATGGACATAAAAAAGTCCTCTTTCTCTACAAGCATAAGCTCAAACATACACCTGTTTCTACATATTTCCCCTATAGTTCTGACTACACTTATCACATCTCTGGTCTTCACTTCTATCCTTCATCAAAACTGTTCTTTCACCAAATTCCATTTTCCAAATTATTCTTCTTTTTAATATCCTGGGCAAGGTCTTTGTTGTATACCTTTGCAGTTTCCAGTTTCCAATGAACACAGTGCTAAGTTTGTTCAATATTCTTCAAACTTCGTAGGTCCATTTTTCTTTTAACAGAGGCGACATTTCCATCTTTAGATATTAGTTTGGCCATATAGTTTTGTAAATCATTAGAGTAAGTTGTTCATTTCCCTTGCCTCCCAAGTCCTTCAGCAACTCCACTGATTTTTAAAATATCTGTGGAAAAGTTCATTATTTTTTATTATGGGTATTAGAAACTTCCACAAAGTGAAGCATGAATGAATTAAATTCTATCATAATTTCTATATTTTCCTTCATTAATCTCCACTGTTTCTCCTTAATCTCCTTATTGAGCCTTCTAATACCTTTCCCCTCTTTGCCTATCTCCTTTACTTTCTTATAAACTGACAATTTGTCTAGTTATTCAAGGTCAGCAAGTTCTTTCTCAGGACAGTCTTTCCTTGCTTTATCTGTGTCTTTTCTTAGCTCTGTGTGCAGCTTTCTATAGCTCTGACTCTCTTCTCCATTATTTTGGTGTTTATCTTTGGTACATACCTTCTTCTACCTTCCATCTTTTCAATATTCTCTGTGTTATCCATGGTTTATTAGCTCACTTCCCTTCTAATTAATATCAATATGATATCTTAATTATCATTACTATTAAACTCAACATATCACTATTGATATCAATATTCTTTTAACAATAATCTATTAACACTTAAAACTTTTCCACAAATTTATTTTTTTTAAATGTGTCAGGTATCACCTAGATAATGCATCTTCTGGCAATCTCTGAAGCTGTTACGTTACATGTACGAGGGTGGTGTGAAAAGTTTCCGACCTCAACGTGAAGATGGCAGCACTCATAAATAAAAACTAATGAAATTCGTTGTTCATCTGTTGAAAATTACTCACCAAAGTTTCAACCATTTTGGACACGCAGTCCTTATGTAACAGTCATTTGAGTGAGTTGATGTGAGTGTTTTTGTGAAAATGAACAAAATTGACTACCGAGCTGTTATTAAATATTTGTTTTTGAAAGGCAATACACCTACGCAAATCACAGATGAGTTGGATTCTGTGTATGGGGACTCTGCACCATCATTTACCACAGTGGGCAGCTGAATCTCACCTTCCAGATGAGATTACCTTGAAGCTCCTGAATGCACTAAAACAATTATGAATAATAAAATAAAAATAAGTATGCTGTCATCAATTTGTGTCCATCCAATTTGGATAAGTCTTTAATTTTCTACAGTCCATTTGATTTTTTAAAATTTGGAATAATTTGAAAAAAATTTTCATTAATGACAGATATATTAGCAATACAGTAGGTACTACATAATGTTTCCACAAATGAACCAATCAATTCTATTTATGGCAAACATCTTGCCATTGGGATAACTAATGAAAACACCATTGCTTTATTTATTATAGGTGAGAATAATGCGTATCCTATAAAAAATTCCTATCCTTTATTCATGGTATGGGATGCCCATGGCTTACCAGGATGATATGGTACCCAGAAAAACAGTAAGCTTAGCGAGAGACGTTTGGAAGTATCACCCTGATTTGAGTGTGGATCCACCATACAGTATCTGAGAATTCTTTCCACCAGATACAAATGCCACTATAGAAAACATAGATGAGTTGGAAATCAATGAAAAATAAAAGGAATATTTCCCTATTCTACCCCCATGTGAGACTATTACTCCTTCAAATACACCTATACTGTAGACAGATTCTATGATTTTCAGGGATCACATTTAAAGCTATTTCCTTTTTCAGTGGCAATAGTACAACTAATTAATTAATTAATCATACCAAACAATTATGATTACAACCATGAAGATGCAATGCTTTATAAGCTGATAACTAAAAATACTATTACTAAAAAAACAAAGAAAACTTGGGCAATGAATGTTGCTTGAATCTGAATAACAGGTGTTCGGGTAATGACATGCTATTAAATTGAAAAAATTTTTAAGGTATCTCATGTAGATAATGTGAAAAGCTTTTCAAGTAAACTTAAACGAACTTTTGAATTGATTCTCTACAGTAATAACAAATCTTTCATGAGGGATATGGTTACAATTTTTTGTGCAAGTTTAGATTTTAAAATCATGTTGCTATGATTTGTAAGAGCTCGTAAACTCCTAGGATTGATTTGGTAGATTCTTAAGAGCTCAACCCTTAGCACTCGAAAATTTTCAGCTCTGTACCAGTAGCCCACCCATAATTTAATTATTAAATACCCCTGGGTGTAAGGAGTGTGCATTAAGTGATGCTCCACATACAAAATTGGTACTATGCTAGGCTGCATTAGGTGTCATTCAACACCCAAGCATGTCAACCCAAGCATTCAAACACCCAAAAGTGTCCGTTCGAATGTTTCCGCGGCGTTCGGTGTATGCTCTCTCCATAAACTAAACGCTTTTATACTTCCATGGAAACTTCTTAATTTCTGTTTCCCATAGGGAAGAAGCCCATATTCGAGTGTACATATTTTGTGAAATAAATACAGCAATCAATATACACTGGGAGGAATATATACCAGGCAATGATATGTCACAAAAATACACGTGGTCTTTTGTTCCTATGGTAAGAATGTACCTTTACATTCGTGCATCCTTAATAAGTGAAAAAAGAGCTGAAAGATTGTAATATTGCTACTTACTCTCCTAACTGTTCCCCAGTCTCCTTATCAAATAGTCGAACTGTACTGTCAGAACAACTAACAACCATGCACTGACCATCACGGGTAAAAGAGAGAAATGTCACCGGTTCTGAAAAATAAGTTCAAAAAGAAGTAAAAACTACAAATACATTAAGAACATATATCAACTAATGTTTAACTAGCAAAAAAGGAGATACGTTTAAATTTAACACAAACCAGAACACTATAAGATATGAAGATATTTAATTGTAATTAGGTGATAATTCTTAAAATAAGCATCACTCAAACTAAGACAACCCAATTCTCGACTAAGTGCCTTCCAAGTAAATTAATTATTTAAATAGTTTTAAGGAATTATTTATTAAAACGTTTTTAAGAAACCAAGTGTACTGACTGTATGAATACCTATGCAGAAGGCATCTCTTCAGTTGCATATAATAAGAGAATGATCTTTTCCCACAAGCAACAGAGTAAATTATTTTCAAAAACAAAAATGAGCGAATTTTCCGCCATAACAAGTTTTGAGTTAATTGAATAATGTAGTCATAATGATACAACCAAATTGGTGGATTGAGTCTCCATAATGGGAATTAGGTAACTAATCAGAAATTGCCTCAAGTAGCCTACCACCAACAAAGTCACTTGTAATTTCAGCCATTCTGAGATCGTATCTTCGTATGTGGCAATCTAACGAGCCAACAAGAATTTCATGGTCTGTTACCTGCAAAGAACTTATACTATCCTTCGCATCTCTTAAAACCTGAAAACAAAGAGAACATTGATTATTTCCCCCAATTTACTAAAGGAACGCCTTTTATTACTGTGGTCAATAAATTCTTTACATAACAATTTCACCTGTATCGGATCGTTTTTTCGGCTTCGACAATCCCAAAACATGACTGTATTATCATGAGACCCTGACACGACAACTGAAGATTCTTCATTGTAACGAACACAATTTACTCTAGAAGCATGAGCACGAAGTCGCCTTAGTGGTGTTCCTGTGCTAACATTCCATAAAATTATCGACTTATCAGCTCCGCATGAAGCTATTTGTCTGAAACACAGGTAGGGAATTAATTATTGCCATTTTAATGGCTCAAGTATGGCCAGCAGTTTCAGGCTTTTCAGACACGGAGGAAAGGTAAACAAGAATGGGAATGGAAGGGTAGGAGGAAGTTCAGGTTCAAAAGAACCTCTAAAAATATATTACAACTAGTGAAACTATCAAAGATAATGATACGTCTTCGAAATTTTTACATCTTTAACTCACCCATTGTCGCACGAACCACATGCATCAAGGACTTCATTTCCATGCCCACTATATGTTTTCAATAATAGAGCCTTCCGTGGATTCCACAATTTCAACGTTTTGTCAGCACCACAAGACAAACAATATGAGCCATCAACTAGAAGGGAATCATCAGTTCACGTTGCGATTTCATGCCGTTGATGAGTATAATAGAAATAATTAACATTATTAATATTCACCGTTGAATCTTACAGCTCTCACTGCCCCTTGCATGCAGTTAATAGTTTGTAAACACTTGCCATCAAAAGACATTTTAAAATATTTCAAAGTGGCAAGAATGTCACTAGATCGAATTGAAATATCGACTATATGACCATATCGACTATTCTACATCGATCATTGAGTACCAACTTGAATTGTTTCTTTGCTATAAAGGGATAGTTTCTACTTTCAGGAACAGATGACGCTGCCTGTACAACCGCGCAGCTTAATTCTATGTCCACTACAAAATTAAATGAATTTAATCAAGGCTGACTTCATATGTAGTCGGCCTTGATTTAGTCGAATTATAATTTCAAACGAAGTAGTCTTAAAGTCACTACATACCCATACAAATGAGGATGAATAAGTAAATAGTGGCTGTGGGAAATCACTATATATAACATTTTTACTTTATCACTGAATAATCTCAATGAGTAATTGGTTCAAATATCTACTGGGATTATATAGCAATAAGTGGATTACTATACCAGTTCTTCCACAAAAATGGAGGATTTCCCTGCACATAATTATGGAAATGGGTTATAAAAATTAGCAAACTTTTTAATCTGAATAGGAAAGCAGCTTTATTCATTAAGGTGTATACATTTTCATCACCAATCAAAAATAGAAACACAGTTATCTTCAATGACGAAAGGTTTAAGCAAAAGTTATAAATATAAATACCTAAAGAAAATAATTATGTATTTCAGCAAGCTCATGATCCAAAAATTAACTATAAAAGAAAATGAGAAAGAATAGTAATCACTATTTCCTGCAAATAATGAACGAATGCACAAGATAGACTGAGTTTAATGATCTTCTTCCATGCTATGACCCCAGTCATTTAAACAGGCTAAATTACGTAAGAAAAACTCTTAATCTTACATATATCTCAATTTATACAAAGAGTACCACTTAATTTTGTTAGCGTAGATCATGGAAACAACAATTTGATGTGATAAATTGCAGTTGTGTGGTGATCCATATTTAATATCGTTGAGACCATTGTCTTTTCCGATTTACTATACATGATTACGCGAAAAAACACAACTATGTACACCGGGTTCCATAAATTGTCACTAGTGGTTTACAATTAATCTTAAAATAATTTATCCAGAGTAACCATAAGGGACTGTGAGATAAAAATTAAAATCTTAAATAAAGTTGAATCTATCCTTTTGGAGAAGCATACTTGAATCCCTCAATTTAAGCTGTTACCGAAAAAAAACGTAAAAACTATGGTCGATAAAATGGTGATGTAAAACATTTAAAAAATTAGTATTAATGAATTGTTATTTTCTAGAAAGAAAATAACGTAAAAAGAATATAGAGCTATTGAATGCTATAGTCGCAACAGTATTCCATATATTTAGTTCAAGAATAGGTGATACTACTAGGTAGTAAGCTAATAGGGAAAGTTTCTACCTAACCTAAACCACAGACTGTGCCTAAACCATCTTCTTCAATGGTTCTATGGTCTGAGTCGGACAGAGACAGATCCACAGGTCGATCTAACAAGAAGTCGACTCCAAAATGGCAAGCACCAATCGATTAATTAGTAAGTTTATTTCACATGAATTTATATATTCGGCTCGATTAATTATATCTTATATATTTACTTCTCAATTTAAAAAATTTATATTAAATTCATCTGGAGAAGTAAAATTGGTAAATTAATATTGTTGGATCACCTTTCCTTCACCCCAAGTGATTTATGAGATCCTTCAAGGGTGGCAAGCTTGTACGGTAAACTTAATGCTATAAACCGGGAAATCCATGATTTCAGATGATTGAAATTTAAATGTTCCGGCAACTGTCTAAAGAGAATGGCATTCCAGCCCCCTAGCTCTAAACAAGAGATACAGAACAGGAAAATTTTGGAAGAATTACAATTGAAGAAGCAGTTACTCCTTAAGCAAGGAGCTGTTCCTGCTCTCAATACGACACCAATTACTCCACCTCCCATGCCTGTGGGTAATACAATGGTAAGATTTGTAACGATGACATTGAGCAATATGAAAGGGATCATTCTAAAATGGTTTTGACTAATATTTACGTTATTTAATTATACAAAGCCGTACATAAGTATATAAAATTAATGCAGACTTACTGTCCATTATTTTAAGTGGTAAAACTGACAACCAAATATAATCAATTCAACCGTGTCCATTGCCTGGTATTTGTAGTCAAGTTGTGTATTGAAGAAGTGTAATCATTTATGGCAAGATATACATGTTTTATATTTCAGCCTTTGCCTACTGGGGAGCCACATCTTGTTTCTTCGACACAAAGATCAGCTTTGCAGTTTGCTCACACCCATTCTTTTGGTTTTTTCGTCACCCAAGACTCATTGTTCGGAAACTTAATATTGCCCGTTCTTCCTAGATTTGATGTAAAATAAATCTTATCATAATCTACGAATTGAACCCAATCGTATGAGTGGTATACAAGATTTACAAAATGTTATTTAAATTGTTAATAACCGTTATAAGCCGTTAGCCTAGTTAACAAATATAAAACTCTGAACGTTAAGAGGGTGAGTTTCCGGACAGATTTTTGGTTCCAGCCGTGGTGTCTGTTGAATAAATTTATTTAATCGTAATACATACATCCGTTAACGGTTATTTTTATATTACATACTAGCCGATGGTTAGAACATCAACACTCAAGTAAATCCAATGTTTCGAGGCCGAGCATATTCAATATAATATGAGGGCGTTATGGCTAAGTTAAAACTACGAGTTTTAGAGGAATATTTACAAATTATTGAAGGGTTTAAAAGTCCGAAATTACATTTGGAACAATATATTACAAGACCACATGTAGCGTCTCATTTGTTGCACGTTGCCCAAACATCCTTTGAAGATTTGGAGGGAAAGATTGTGGCGGATTTAGGAGCTGGTTGTGGCACACTCACCTTCGGTGCAGCTGCTCTCGGTGCATCACACACAGTGGGTTTTGAGGTCGATATCGATGCAATTGAAGTATTTCGCGAAAATGCAAAAAGACTCGGCCTTCCAGGCCAGTGGACTATCAAAACTGGACAAAACAATTCTAAGAGAAAAGTAACACCATCTATGAGAAAGGTTGGTTAGTGTGTATAACTTCACCTTTGAGTTCTCTTTTCACCTGCTCCCTAAACTTTTAAGATTGCATATCATGAGTTAGACATTTGTTTAACATATAATCAATACTTTAATGCGAAAATACATGTTAAATTCCAGGATGATACTGATCCCGAAGATGAGGCTGCTGATTCGTCAGATGTGGATGATTCTGATGTTTCAGATAATGAATCTGCACCATCCCTCTGCTCTGACGACGATTTCAATTATATACCAGACTCGTCTGTGGACATGGTCTTATGTGATGTCACAACAGGGGAAGGGTTGGGGTCAACACGCTGTCGTTGGCACAAGTCGGTTGATACAGTTGTGATGAATCCTCCATTTGGCACAAAAAACAACCCTGGTGCAGATATGGCTTTTCTCAAATCTGCTTTAGGTATGGCCTGTACTGCTGTTTATACTTTACATAAAACCTCCACGCGAAATTATGTTCTTGCAAAGGGTAAGGAGTGGGGTGGACGGGGCACGACTGCTGAAGTCTTAGCTAAATTACGTTTTGACTTGCCTAAATCCTACAAGTTTCATAACAAGAAAAGTGTGGATGTTGAGGTAGACTTTATTCGATTTGGTTTAAGTGACACAGGTACCTACGGCCACAACTTTTCTCGGGCACCGAAAATTAGGTGACATTTTGTGAATTAAGTTCTCACGAAATTTGCTTGTTTTTACAAAGTGAAATTATTTGGTGTCTTTTTTGTATTCTTAGGTTGTTTTTGAAACAACTGATTTGTGGGCAGGTGGCGCATGAGTGTTTATTCCAGTGTTTGTAGTAAGTGTTCAAACGCAGTGACATTTTATTAAATTTTTGTAAATGAAAAATTCAAAATTTATTTTATCACTCCCGACTCTTTATAAGATTTCTGTGCATGATGATTTCTTTATATAACATTCATATACTCCTATTTATGCCATAAATTAGAAAAAGTGTATTTTGAATTTGATTAGGCTTTTTATACTTTAAACCATCAACATCCATAATGAGAAAAACTTTCATATCCAGTTTTATTGCTGGTTCTATGTATGTTACTACTCTTTATCATATTCATTTGTTATTGATTAGAGAAATGAATAGTGCCATGCATCAAAATTGTGGGAATTACAAGGATGTTTCCATGGATACGTTCTAAGAAGTGATACCCGATGCTATTATGTTCAACATCATTGCGACATCAACATAGCTTTGGTGTAAGCGGTCTTACTACCTTGATTAGTTATACCCGTGGCATAAATGTTATCTTATGTATTTTTGTTTTTTTAAACATGAAACATTAAATCACTTTTTTTTAAAGTCACAAGTTTTAATGTAAAATGTTCTTTTCAGTTCATTGGGCCATCATCAGGTACAAGGCAAACAACAAGCGAGTTGGGTAATGGAATGAGAAGTGAGAGAGGAGTGTCCAAGTCGCTACATAACATATGTGTTCCTTATTCCAAAATTCATTTCCACTTCCCAAATATGTTTCATTCTTCCATCACAGCCTCCAATGAAAATTATGCAAGTTTCTCATTATTTTAAATTTACAATGGTAAGGACGGTTCAAAATGATAACATATTATAAACAAGGAACATCAAGGAAAGTCCTGTGCATATCATTATATGCACAGGACTTTCCTTCTTATCCTTCAGCATGGCATATGTAAAGTGAGT
>WURS02445178.1:0-14609 GCA_011762765.2 Rhinocypha anisoptera
GGTGTTAATGTAATGAAATTATGTGAATCAGATAACTTTTTTTTTAAATAGCTTCTTCAGTTCTCTAATATTGGGATAAATTAGTATATTTTTTGAACATCAATAAAATATATGATAAAAAATAAGCAGTCTTTATTTTAATTTGTATCTATACATGGTAGTACATTGATTGATAATATGGCATAAAATTATTTGGATGCACTAGCTGTCACTAGGCTTCTTGTGTCATGTTTCAGAACTTGAAAAAAACATGCCACCCATGGTGATGACTTTGCCATTTGGGGTAGAGATCCATCTGTTAGATTTGCGAGTCTTGCAAGATCAAGTAACATGTATACTGCCCTGCATACTGTTAATGAGTGAATTTTATTTTCTGTAATCATGTTATATGCTAAGATACTAGGTAGATAATAATAGGGTGCAAGGTACTATTTGTGGAAAAAATACAAAATTAAGATAATGAATGTGAAAATGCTTATAAATACTATATTTTATAACATACCATATGTAAATTCCACTAAAACTGTGACTCATCTGCATTTCATGTACCCTGTTGTTCGACGCAAGTTCATCTTCAATGACCTCCAGTAATATTGTGTCTTAGTAAATTGGCATAACTGTCATGAATACCCTAATCTAAGGACGCCCTTCCTTTTTTGGAAACAAATAAAAAATTGATTATAAAATAATTTTGTCAATAATATTTTTTATGTTAATTACTTTTTAAGACGGTCGAGACGTTTTTAAAAACAAGGTAGAAAAATAGTGTTTCTCCTAAACCCCTGTAACAATCATATATTTAGTAGACCGATTTTTGAATTACTGTGTGAAAATGATGTGCAACTTGCATGGCAAAAAATATATTTCAGTAAAGAGGAATTTGGGGTATTGAGGATTAAGAAAGTGAATATAAGAAGCTATGTGATTACTTTTGAAAGGAGATAAAATGTTTGTATTCTGTCTCTGATGTATGGTCATCAGGTTGTCTGATTTTTAAAAATATTTATAGTAATCTGATATAATTATGATTTATTTTAGCACCTTTTGTTTACATAGTTATTTACAAAAATGCCATGCTGCACTAAATGTGCCATTAGAATTTAATGTAAGTTTACTATTGCTGTGTACATTTCACCTAGTAATTATTGGGTGTTAATGTTATGCAATTTTGTTAAAAAGGAATAATATATATGTTTGTTAGAGACACTAGAACCTACTAGGGTCTTGTGTAATGTTTCAGAACTTGAGAAAACTTCTACCCATGGCTCTACTTCTACATATGTGACATATGGGTTAGTGAGCCAACGGTCAAATTTATGAGTCATGTAACTTCAATTAACATGTTTATTAACCTGAATCATGCTATTAAGTGAATTTTTTTTACCTCAACCAGGAGATGTGCTAAGATTCTGGGTGCAAAGAACAGTGGTGGAAAAGTATATCAATTTTAAATTTTAGAATACCTAAGAATTTTTTTTTCTTTTTATCATACCTTACAACAATTCCACTACAATTATGGCCCATTTGCATTTCATGTAACCTGAATCTCGATGCAAGTTCATCTTCAGTGTCATCCAATAACACTGAGTTCTAGGATAATGGCATAGATCTCATGTGAACTGCAGTCTAACCAATCCCTACCATTTTTAGAATCAAAATTTAAAATATTATAAAATAATTTGTCTATTATATTTTTTATATATTATATTTTTGTCAATAACTGTTTATCTGATTACTTTGGGAAAATGAAATTCAACATTTATGAGTAAATATATTTCAGTAAAGGGGAATGTTGATTGATATCTATTAAGGAATGTAAAAAAGAAGCTATGTGATTACTTTTGAATGGGGATTATATAACCATTGTCTGTTTTTAATGCATGTTCATCAGGTTGTCAGATAATGAATGATAAACTCTCATTATCCGTTAAACTGATAAGTTACTTAAGAACCTCGATTTTACATATATAATTACAAAAATATCATGCTTTAGTGAAGGTGCAATTAGAATTAAAATGTCATTTTACTATTATAGTTAAATTGCACATGATAATTTTTAGGGTGTTAATTTAAATTAAATTATGTTAATCAGATTTTTTTTTAAAGTAGCTTCTTTAATTCTCTAATATTTCTACTTATAATCATAAAATCATATTGAGGCACCAGCTTTCACTAGGGACTTGTGTTATGTACCAGAACTTGAGAAATATTACTCCTATGGTGATGTCTCCACCATTATGATAGTGAGTTACCAGTCAGATTTGTTAGTCTTGAAAGTTTACTTTACATTTTTACCACCCTGTATACCACTATCAGGAAAACTATGTTATAATGTATCCAAGGGATGTGCTATGATGATTGTTGCTGAGTGCAATGACTAATGGAATACTACAGTCTAAGCCTTTTCTATTTTGGAAACAAAAATTAAAATTATTTTTTAATTAATTTTGTCAATATAATTCCTTTTTTTGACGTTATATTTTAAGATAATCTTTACATTTGTAGGAACATGATTTAAGGGATAGTATTTCTCAGAGACCCCTTTGACACACCTAGATGAAGTAGATTGATTTTCTAATTACTATGTGAAAATGATATGCAACATGTAATGCAAAAAATATATTTCAGTTAATAGGAAGTTGAAATGACATGTGTTACTCCCTGTGCACATTTGTAAAAACAAGGTGGAAGTGTTAGTATAAAAAATAACCCCTAATACATACATAGATAAAGTAGATTGAGTTTTTGATTTCCTTGTGGAATGAAATGCAACATTTATGGCAGAAAATGTATTTCAATAAAGGGGAATTTGGAGTGATATGGGTAAAGGAAAGGAATAAATGAATCTATATTATTACTTTTGAATGAGGATGAAATTACCATAATCAGTCTCTGGGACATGTTCATCACTTTGTTAGACAATTAAAGATAAACACTCATTTTCAGATAAACTAATAATTTACTTTAGTGCCTTATGTTTACATAGATATTTATAAAAATGTCCTACTTTTCCTAAGGTGTAATTAAAAATCTTTTGTGAGTTTACTTTGGTGGGTAACAAATATAGAATAAATAATAAAGGAGGCTTGATTTTTATAGGAGTTCATCCATAATATTGGTACCCTACATTACAAGATGGCATAAAAGTTCTTTAAGAAACTAGCAGTCAATCAGATCTTTTTTCATGAGTCAGAACTTGAGAAACATTCCACCCATGGTCATTTGGGGTAGTTAGCCACCAGTCAGAATTGTGACTCTTAAAAGTTAAATTACATGCTTTAGGCACAGCATCTTACTATTTAGCAAAATGTTTTACTGTAACCAAAAGATGTGCTATGATAATGGGTGCAAAGTACAGTGTAGGAAAAAATACAAAATCAATATTATATTTTTACATGTGCATAAAACGTTTTTTTTTAACCGAAAACATTACATAAATTTAACTACAATTGTGACCCATCTAAGTTTCTTGTTCTCTGTAGTTTGAAGAATGTTTATCATCAATGGCCTCCATTTATATTGAGTCCTTGTGTAATGTCATAACTGTCGTGACATCCCAAGTCTAGGGACTTTCTTCCATTTTTTGAAACAGAAATTTGAAACTAATTATAAATTTATTTTGTCAAAATATTCCTCTTTTTGTGTCAATTATATTTTATGACACTCATGACATTCGTAAAAAGAAGGTTAAAGTGATTGTATTTCTCATATACTATTTTAAAAAACCAAGATGAAGTAGAATGATAGCTGAATTTACCTTCTCCTAAAGCATTTCAAAAGAATAATTTATCTCAAACCCAAAACTCCTCACCCAACAACTCTTCTCTCCTACAATGTATTTAAGTTTCTTCCTGGACAAGCTCTTTCCATTTATTCAACTATTTCAGCATAACACTCCTGTTCTCGAGTAACTTAGACGTCAAAAACTACTCTTTATTGGTTTATATAAGACAAAGAGGGAATAAGAGGGTCTAAAAGTATAATACATAGGTTAAAGGAAACTGGATGTGACTAATTAAGGAATATTTCATTGGAGTTCGGTCATCAAATATTATGAAAACTAATGGGTGCTAACTAAATAAACTAATACATACTTACGGAAATAGATTCTTCTTGAGTGCATGAAATAGGTTTTTCATCTTTCAAGTTCATCTTCAATGGCCTCCAATGTTACTGATTCCTAGTGTGTGTTGTCTACCACAGTCTAAGCACTCCTTTACTATTAAGGAAACAGAAAGTAAAACTATATAGTAATTTATTTTGTCATATTATTTCTATTTTTGTTACAATTATATTTTAAGACACACATGACATTCGCAGAGTCAATTTTAAAGGGCTAATATTTCTCATAGACCCCTTAACATACCAAAAGTATGTAGACTGGTGTTCTGATTCATTGTAAAAAAGATGTGCACATTCATAAGAACAAGGTGGAAGTGATAGTATTTCAAAAATGACCCATATATATACATAGATGAATTTGATCAAGTTTCTGATTACATTGTGGAAATTACATCCAAATTCATGGCAGAAAATGTGTTACAGTAAAGGGGAATTTGGAGTGATAATACTTAAAGAATTGAATAAAAGAATCTATATGATTACTTTTGAATGAGGATGAAATTACCATAGACAGTCTATTTTGAATGTTCACTATGTAATTATACAATGATTGATAAATTAAATGCGATATTTATATGATATTAATCTAAAAAAATGTTATGAATATGACGAGTTATATTTTTGAAAGAAGCTTCTCTCTTATTTGGATTAAAGGTTTATTTCATGAATGGCAAGCAAATATGGGATAAATAATTAAACAGGCTTATTTTAATCAGAATTCATCCATATATAATGGTGCCTTGATATACAAGATGGAATAAAAGATCTTTGAGACACTAAATTTCAATATGGTCTAGTATCATTTGTCAGAAATTGTGAAACATTCTACTTATAGTAATGTATATGCTATTTGGTGCAGTGAGCAACCAAACAGATTTATGAGTCTTGTAGTCAATTTACAAGTTTACCGCCCTGCATACTGCCATTGAGTGAATTTTGTTTTACTGTAACCAGAAGCTGTGCTAAGATTAAGGGTGCAAAGAGCAATTGCTACCGATGGTGATGTCAACGCCTTTTGAGGTAGTGAGTAACAAGTCAAATATGTGATTCTTGAATGATCAATTAACATGTTGATTACCCTGCTAACTCTTTTTGAGCAAATTATGTTTTACTGTAACCATTATATGTTCTAAGATAATAGGATCAAAGCACCGTTTTGGAAAAGTATAATATCAATATTATATTTTTAGCATGTTTAAAAAATTTTTTAAAAATCATACCTAACATAAATTCCACAATAATTGTGCCCCATTTGCTTTTCATGTACCCTGTAATTAGACGCAAGTTCATCTTCAGTGTCCTCCAGTAATATTGAGTCCTAGTGTAAAGGCATAACTATCAGTTCCTTTTCTGGTAAGAGAAATTTAAAATTAATTATAAATTAATTTAAGAATAAATGGAATGTGAAGGAGAAAATTGAATCTCAAAGAACCATGGAATAAGGATTTGTTGATGTATCATTTTGACATAAGTGCTGACTATACATTATCAATACCCAGTTATGATGTTACATTATTGTACATCAGGTAGATAGACAATGATATATTTAATCAATATCAATGAACCTGATGAAGTTATTGTTGCACCTTATTATACATGAAATTTACAAAAATATCATGGCAGTTTAGATGCAAATTAAAGATTATAACAATACAAATTTTCAATTTTACCTGGAACATATACAGATAGAATAAAAGTTCAAATGAATGGTTAAAAAAAATAAATTTAACGAACTGGCCAACTGGGTTAGCCTGGTGAGTAGCGTGCTTGCTGGATAACCCAAAGGTTGCGGGTTCGAATCCCACTCAGGTCATGGATGTTGGGTTTGTCCAGATGGGTTTTTTTAAATACAGATATTCCTGTGCTAAGATGTGCAAAATGACCTTAGCCATCGAAGCAACCTATAAATAAAAATACTGCTACCCCACCAACTTCAGATGGTATTCCCTTCCCTTCCTCAATAACACATTTAAAACGTAACCAATCTTCTACCAAACTCTTTAAAACCAGCTTTTTATACACCCTTTAAATCTCCAAATTCTGGAGTAATGGCATTAATTATTTAGTCGACAATTTTCCATACCAGGTGTCTATATAATAACTTGTAATGATTGCAATGCTATATACATTGGTCATACTGGTAGAGACATTTGGAAGTGTACCAATGAGCAACATACGAGGGTGGGCTGAAAAGTTTCCGACCTCAATGTGAAGATGGCAGCACTCGAAATAAAAGCTAATGAAATTCCTTGATCATCAGTTGACAGTTATTTACCAGTTTCAGCCATTTTGGAAGCACCATTGTTATGTAACAGTCGTTTGGGTGAGTTGTTGTGAGTGTTTTTGTAAAAATGGACAAAATTGAGTATCAAGCTGTTATTAAATATTTGTTTTTAAAAGGAAATACACCTATGTAAATAACAGATGAGTTGGATTCTGTGTATAGGGACTCTTCACTATCATTTACCACAGTGGAATTTAGGGCAGCTGAATTTAAAAATGGCCGTAAGAGCTTGGGAGACGATGAGCATTTGGGGCGTCCAAAGTTCACCAAATGGTGCTAGACATCTGCTGAATTAACGTGAGAGCAATAGCAGAGGTTATGAACATGTCCAAAGAATCTGTATGTGACATATTAAATCAAATTTAGGCATGAGAAAGCTGTCCATGCATTGGGGTCCGTGTTTGTTCACATTGGACCAAAAACGTGTTGCCCAATGCTCTGTTGGCGCAGTTTAGGCACAATTAATTCAAGTTTTGGCGCTTATTAATCACTGTAGATGTAACTTGGATACACCATTATGCTCGAAATAAAAATACAGTCCAAACAGTGGACTGCACAAGAGGAACCGGCTCCAAAAAAAGCGAAATCTGTTTTTTCGGCTGGGAAAGTGATGGTGACTATTTTTTGGGATAGTCATGAAGTTATTTTGGTTGATTATATTCAAAAAGAAAAAACCTTTACAGGAGCATATTTTGCATCATTACTTGACAAGCTGAAGGCATAACTTGCAGACAGGAAGGAAAAACGGCCACATATGCAGAAAAAGAAAATCCTGTTTTTCCAAGACAACACAACGTCTCACACCTCAGTAGTTGCCATGGTGAAAATCCAATAATTACAGTTTGAACTGCTAGACCATCCACTTTACTCACCATATCTCACCCCCAGTGAATTCTTTTTGTTCCCTCATCTAAGAATTGTGCTCAGAGGACAGAGATTTTCATCAAACGAAGAGGCAATTACCTTCGTGAGCAATTATTTTGCAGGAAAAAAATCTGAGTACTTCTTGGACGGGTTACAGAGATGGGAGCGTAGCTGGGAGAAGTGTGTATAGATTCAAGGAGACTATGTTGAAGAATTAAAAAAAAAACAGAAAAAATATCTTGTATCTTCGTTCGGTCAAAAACTTTTCAGTCTACCGTCTTATTTGCTTTATGAAATGAAAAACAAAATCTGTCATTCATGACATCTAAATAAGCAAACTACAAAAGGGACTTTGAATCTGATTTCTTGGTCTCAGCTGACAAAAACCTTTAAATGATTGCTTTGGAACAAATACAGTTTGTTTCGTTCTACCATCCTTTTTTGAAATGAGAGCCATTCAGCCTTTCAAGGCTGTGGAGAGGTAGGAGTGGTCTCATACAACAAACATGGTATTAAAGTTTGGTTCCGTAACCAGTTCTGTCACCAGGGTGTGTTGAAACATTGAGGAGAATGCATTTGACATAAAGGGCCTACTTTTCGAATGAATGTTCTGTGATTATAATCCAGAGTGCCTTCCAAACTTACCTCATTGGAGCCCCTTTGGTCCCTGTCCTGGACAAGTAATCAATGTTTTGATGTCTTACTACATTCAGACAAACTGTGTAACATGACAAAGAACTGTTGTCTCTTGACCCATGAAATCACCCAAGAACACTGAGGTAGTGAGAGCTTCTACCTTGCAAACCTAAAAGCATTCTGCACATAAACATGGGTCTGCACCTTTGGATGAAAATTGTGAGGAATATATCAAATACATTTTTGAAGATGCAATTGTTTTTTCTCGATGTAAAACTCATTTCCATGTGAGTATATTTGTCAACAAACAGAACATGTGGTACTGGGAGGACAACTATCTCCAATAATTACATCAAAGGCCTTTGCATTTAGTAAAAGTCACAGTGTGGTGTGAATTTTCCTTAGCTGGGACCAAGGACCATTTTCCCAGGTATTTTGAAGAAAAGAAGGTAACATTGACATTGGGTTAATATGGTATATGAACATGTTGGAGGAATTTGTTTTAAAAGACTTGATGAATTGGACATAGGGGCATTTGGTTCCAATGGGATGGAACAATGGCTCACACTATGAGGCCATTAAGAGGAAACATTCACGGATCACCTATATGTGATTAGGAGTGATTTATTGTGGCTAACCTTGGCCCTTTTTTACTTCTTTGTGAGTTTTTTGAAATTCTGTGATTAAGAAAACCATCTAAAAACCCTATAAGACCTGGAGGCCAACATTTGGTCATATACTGCATACATACTCATATCTGCTGCTATTCTTCTCAGGGCAAATAATCAGCTAAATCAGTGTATAGACAATGGGGGTGAAACCAAACTGATAATATTTTAAAAGCTGTGTGAAACAAAACTAAGATATATATATATATACCTACATTTAAAAATTTTTTGTTTCATAAAATTTGTTTTAATGCATTTTGAAAAAAATAAGTTTTGATGCTGCACCCTGTGGAAAATGACAGTGCATCATCTAATCACAATGTGGTCCTGTGGCAATTAACAGACACAAGCTCTAACTGATAATTCAAATATGCTTTGCATATCACCCCTCTTCTCCTGTTCTCGAGTATCTTAGATGTCAAATACTACTGTTCATTTGTTTCAATAAGACAAAGAGGGGTTTAGAGTGTGTAAAATTATAATGTATAGGTAACAATTAATTTATTGTGCAGAATATAGGAATATTTCATTGGAGTTCTGGCATAAAATATTATGAAAATTAATATGCGCTAACTAAAAAACTAATACAGACTGACAGAAATGGATTCTTCTTGAGTGCATGAAATTGGATTTTTCATAGAATGAGCAAAGCAGGAAAGACTCCCATTGCTGATCCTTATTTAAGGAGGATTATGCTGTTTCCAACCCTAGAAAAAGAATATGATCATTAAATGTAAGATCTGTAAAAGGGTATTAAGAAATAAAAGCATTAATATATTAACATCATTAAACCCTCAGGCATGCTCAACATACGACATCAAGTGGAATCCATTGCAAAGGATGTCTGACGTAGTCACTATTTCCTATAGTTTCATTTGCATATTAATGTTATATTTAAGAGAAAAATTAGGGGAAGGGCAAGGAGGGAAGGACATAAAGGAGGGGAGGGATTGGCTAGGGGAATGGGGAGGAGAGAGAAGTATAGCAAAAGAATGTGGAGGGGAGAGAATAACTATTATAACCCTTTGTTACTCTCTCCCCTTACCTTCTCCTCTCTCCTACTCATTATCCTTGCCACTCCTTCCACTTGTTTACATCCTCCAACTCATTCCCCTCCTCCTCTTTGCTAATACTGCATACCGTGCATATCATCCTTCATTAGCCAGTTCTCTCAGACTGATGGTGGGGCAAGGGAGTACCAAAATATTTCTGTCATGTCTTTTTTTTATTTGTTTCTGTGTGTGACTGTGCATAAATGTGTGGGGTTGTTCATTGTATATATGTCTAAATATGCACATTTTCATATTCATGTATATATATATTTTATCCCACTACTTTCGGAAATTAACATTTGGAAATTTATGTGTTAGAATTTGATTATTCGTTTATTAGAATTATGGCATTATTACACCATAGATGTCCTGTCACATTATTTTTAATTGTAAAAAATTGAATTCAGATGTATGTGTTAAAATTTTAATGCATGTTATTAAGTGCTCCAAATGAAAAACAAGTATGCAATTGTGAACTTATTGATAATTCATCCTGTTATTTAAAAAAAATTAATACTATTTCCAAAGCAAATCATAAATCCAACATAATATATTTATACCTTATGCAGGGACAGAACCAATGTAAGACTCTTCCATGTGCATTTGAGAATACTTGATATATGACACAGTCTCAGGCATAACTTTGTGGAAATCCTTCATACAAGGTGTACAGGAAATACCAACGTTATTTCCTTTACACCTTGAGAATACTTGATATTGCATTCTGAAGAACATGATTTCATTGGTTAAGATAACGTGCCTTTACCTGAAAGCTTAACAATTTTAGTGTTTCATATTATGATCCATATTCCATAGCGATCCATATTTTTCTGTATATTCATAATTATTAGAAATAAATTTATAGATGCAACAAAAATCACTTTAGATTCATTTGTATTCAACACCAGTTCTTTTCAACTGAGTTATTTATTGTATTAAAATGATTCTATAGATTCTATAACTGTGAAGTTGTTTCCCCCTCAAGCTGTAATTCAATCTAAGTTAAAGTGCATACAAAATTCTTGAAATAATAATACATATTCTTCCATAAAGTCTTATGTTATCTACAAAATAATAAAATCTTAATTTCCCCTCTACATCAGAATCAAGTTTATATTGTCCATGGGGAAAATTTTGCACTTTGCCAAGAAGGCATGAAAGACTCCGGCAAAGCATTGTTTCAGTTCAACAATATGTTGAAGCTACCTCCCTTGATGTAAGGATTCTATTTGAGGTTGATGAAGCAGAAGTGCTCCCCAGAGGCAGTATCTCACCGACTTCATATGGGTCGGCCTAACTCAATTGTTTTTTTTAGGTAGGTGATTTTCATTAAGCAGAGTTGCATAGCTAGTGTGTATATAATATTGCTCATTAAGGTTGTACATTTTTACAAAAAAATAAAAATAAAATATAACAGGAAATAATTACAATTGATATGCATTCTTTGCAAAAATGTATAAGAGTTTATCCATAAAAAATATTGTCACATTGAATTTCAAAATTTATAAGAAAAAGGTTGCACTTTTAGAAATTGACTAAGGTACGCAAATGTATATTTACCAAAATGAAAATTTGTCCTGTTATTGGAATACAAATCTTAGAAAGGTCAGAAATATCTCATTAGCTTTTAAATTGGTTAACACAGGTATTATACATTTAGTTTAAAATATGTATCACACTAAATTGATAGATACAAGATTTTTAATTAATTCTTGTCCTTAATTTTATTTAATACACCTAGTAAATTTTATAATTGTAAAAATGTTTTAGGAGCTTTAACGATAGAAGAATTATGCTAGTTGGTATTTTTTAAAGAAATAAATCATTAGCAATGTATGTAAACAACATTTACAATTCTAAATTTCACTTTTTAATAGGAACATATTATTTTTTTGCTATGAAGTGGTACTCTTATTGTTCAAACCAGATTTCTGTTGTAGTATATTTTCATGATTATCAACTAATTTTTGAAAGAGATATAAAATATTTTATATGTATCTACATCAGTGTCACATCAGTTCACTGTCACACCAAAATGACGAAAATGTATTAAGAGTAAATATTAAATGCAACTGTTGTTATATCTGTGGTTTGGATTTCTTAAGAAAATGTTTCAACATATGTAATTCATAATAGAAAAATAAATGCCTTTAAAAATAAATGCAGAATACAATTAAGGCTCTTTTTTGAGCAAATAGGTGATTGATATTGCATATATTACAACATGATCTCATTGGAGAGGAAATCTTGCACTTACAGAATGCATATGATATATTTTATTTTTCCAATGTGGAATTAATGAGATTTAACCCATTTAGTCCCAGCTCCTATCACCTGGTATTTTTTCAAAATTCATAGTTTTTCATGGAATTTTATGATGAAAATATTTATGTAATATATTATATATCAATTTTTGAATGCTTTTTTATTTTCACTCCAAATACTACAGGGTAAAGGAAACTGTTTCAGGTTTAACTCTGTGGAATTTCTCCATATTAGGTAGAGAAATGAAAACCTTGCAATTCCACAATATATATAACACTTTATTCAACGACCCAGGTTTCGCCGTTTCAGGTGACATGATGCTGCACCACGGCAAATCCCGGGTCGTTGAATAAAGTGTTACATATATATTGTGGAATTGCAAGGTTTTCATTTCTCTTCCTACTACAGGGTAAGTTTAACTCATTTCTCTTTTACTTATTAATTTTTTAAAATAAAAAACAGGCCAATATATTCACCCATTGCACTTTTCGCACATACCCTTAGTGCTGACAGATCTGTCTTCTAGCACTAAAAGGATTAATATAAAGCATAATTTTCTTACAAATATTGCTTTGCAATTGACTAACATGGCCCTTAGGCCCTACTTTTTTATTGTTGTGCTAATAAAACGTGGGAATGGAAGTTTCTCACTGTGAACCATTCAATATATAAAGAGCTGATGGGCAAAACTGAGAATATATTTTAATTGAGTTTCAATATCAATTAAATTTACATATGTTTAAGGAATAATGAGATTCTTGGTGAGAATCAAATAACATAGAAAGAGCTGACTGGGAATTTCTGATGGCTGAATTTTTTTAAGATTAGGAAGTAAAATTATGATTAATAAACATGACCCTACATTAATAACTTACATGAATGCATTTAGCCTGAGAATTTGGAATTAGATTTTTCATGAAGTTAACAGAAAAGGATATCCTCATTTTTAGGAAAAACAAAATTATCTCCTCTTTCCAATCCTGGAGGAGGAATGGCTTCAGAATTTGTAACCTCTGTAAATGAAAAACAGAATTATATTTAAATGAAAATTAAAATTATTAATAATTAATAAGTGATTGAATACAAATAATTTTAAAAAACCACTAACCCTAGTAAACTGATGTTATGTAATCTAAGGTCAAGAGTTTTGTTAATAATATGTATATCAGAGTTGTGGACTTGTTACAACATCCATGTCCTATCAAATATTTTTTCAGCCTGAAAATAGAGTCAATTGGGTAGATTCAGGCTAGATATTGTGGGGGTCTGATATCATGACATTAAAGTTATATAAATACTCTTACACCTACATAACTATCTGCCTAATCAGTCTCTCTTTAATTTCTCCAACCCTCATCATTCTACATTCATGCATTCATGCCTTTCTGAGATAGAAACCAATGTTTACCCTTCATATAGAATTAATGAAGTTTATTTTGGTTTTCCCCTGGGTCACACTGCCTGTCCTCCAAGAAAGCAGTTCTTCTTTTGGCCATTGAATGCCTAGTGATCAACCTAGATAAAAAGACCTTTTGAGGGCCTCACACTGAACGTTGAGTTGATGAGGTTTGCCCCAATCCCCAGAATTATCCCTAATAGTGACTTCATGGGGGGCTTAGAACTGGTAGTATGGGAAATATTGGTGGTAATAGCAGGGGACGTGAAGTAAGTTATTAGTCTGAAATTGATAGGTGCTAACAAAACAAATTAAGACAGATTTATGGAAATGGATTCTCCTTGGGTTCATGAAATTGGATCTTTCAAGGATTGAATAAAGCAGAAAAGATCCCATTCCTCATCCTTGTTAAAGGAGGACATATATCCTGTTTCTACACCAGGATAAAGAAAATGATTATTAGCTGTAATGTCTGTAAAAGTGTACTAAGAATTAATAGCATTAATATATTCAGATCATTAAACCCTCATGAACACCCAACGTACGAGTAGGTACTACATCTAGTGAATACATTCCAAAGGACATCTGATGTAGTCACTATCTCCTAGAGTTTCACTTGCTTATAAATGTTGCATTTAGTATAATAATTATTTAAAAGATTTAATTTTAAATTATAATTATTTAAATTAATTTTAAAATTATTGTTATTATTTACATTATTCTTTATCCTGTATTTGATGAGGAGGTTAAGAGACTGGAGGGAAAGATAACCTTTTGGCATACCTGACCGACTTGTCGAACGAACGATTGGGAATGACTCGTCGAATGGGTCGAACGGTACATCATCTTTTGCTTGCATCAGAAAATGTGGAGTACACTGTTTACTGTTTGTGGGAAAGTATAATATAATTTTAACATAGTTTAACGTGTTTTCATAATATTAGTGGGACTGTATTATTTAATTTAACTGGTTTTTCATAGAGGTTCACTTTTCAAATAACGTGTATTCCTTATTTCAGTTTTTTTAAAAACGTTTGAGAAATGTGGTGACTTGCTTTTTGTGGTTATTGGGAAAGTATATTTAATATTAAACTATTTTAATGGTTTTTCATAATAATTAACATTTTAAATAAGCTGTATTCCGAATTAGGAAGAGAAATGAAAACCTTGCAATTCCACAATATATATAACACTTTATTCAACGACCCCGGTTTTGCCGCAGGTTACCTGATGATGCTGCACTGCAAGTGTTATATATATTGTGGAATTGCAAGGTTTTCATTTCTCTTCCTAATATGGAGAAATTCCACAGAGTTAACCCT
>WURS02445199.1:0-14608 GCA_011762765.2 Rhinocypha anisoptera
GGGGGGGGGGGGGGGGGGGGGGGGGGGGGGGGGGGGGGGAGGGGAATTGAGGAAAGTGAGGGGTCTATCTATGGGTCTTATTTTTTCAGGGATGACGGAAGGTCCTGCGTCAAAAGGAGAATTAGGATCAGGGAATTAGGAAGGATAGCACAGTCTCCTGAATTTTTGTTTCTTTTTCTCTTCGTCCCTCACCTCACCCACAAAGGCCGAAGCCGAGGAGACCGCCCTCCCAACCCGGGTGGACTTCCTTTTGACCCCTCGTTAATGAAGGACGGTTATCGGGGGACGATTACGTGTGGCGAAAATGCTGGGAAGAAAGAAAACAGCCAGTTTAGCTATATTTGCGCGTTCGTCAAGGAAGTTTCTTCGGAGGATATTGGATTATATCGTTTTCCCGAATCCAACGGCGACCCAAGCAGTTTCGCATTGCTGACTCCCTCTGAAGGGTTTCAATGGTAAACCATGACAATCCCTTTACTACCCTGATATATGTGCACTGTTTATAGGTTTTTGTAATAAAAGTAATGTTTCCTTTCCGCTACATCAATTTGACTCATTGTTGCATTGATTTTCTTGCAAATATTGTCTCACATATTATAACAGAGGAAAATTAATCCTTTATGTATATAAATTCATGTGATGACTGACGAGACTACTGATTTTTCTGCTTGAGTGAAAAAATCCTCTTACAGAAAGATTCTTAATTTTATATTTCAATCAAAAGTTTGATTTACTGTGCAGCCTCCCAACTTTTTTATCAAATTCTCATTGAAAAAAATAATGTAATATCTTAGAAATAAGAGTTGAGTTCATTTGTTGTATTATTTAAACATTTCTCAGCATTATCAAACATTGTACTCTTCAGTGGTCCAAAAAATGTTAAGTAAAAGCTATAGCATTTATTGAGAAACCTTTTATTAGTAAGTCTAAGGAAAATGCCAAGAATTTGTGGTGAATCTATGGAATCTGAATAATTGGTTTGGTCCTCAGTAGTCAGCTCTTGCTTTTAGTACCGTAAATGTCCTAAGGACACTCGCCAATTAATTTTTTACCGTTACAATTATTTCTTATTTTTTTCTAATTTCCATATCCATTCGTTCTCTGGCGTTTTATTCTTAAATAAATATTTTCCAGGATGAGTATCATTAAACCTTTCCTTTCTCATATCCATAATCCATTTTTCTTTGCTTGTGTTCTTACTCGGTGAATCGATTCAATTGTTTACATTCCCTGTAGTACTGAAATGTCACTTTTTCCTATATTCTTTTCTTTACGGATTCCGTTTTCACGAAACGGAAAGGGTACCTGCTTTTTCTACAGAAACTATGCTACAAACACCACCTGAGTTATATATCAACAATATCGGTAGACAGTGATACTCAACAAAACGTAGATTGTGTTTGTAATATAATTCACCCGTAAATACGAAGCTTCCTTTTATTTTGGAGTAATTTTACAAAGTTTCACTTTATAGAGTTTACAGCTTCTGTTGTCTTATGTCTCTCAGATATCTCAGATATAAAAAATTGATTGAAGTTTTGTACTTACTAGCCTTGCGCTATTTTCCGTTTAAAATGGCCTCTCCATATAGAAATATATTTCGCTGGTATGTTCTTTATGCTATTTAAGACAACAAATATTGCCTCTTTTTGGGGTGAAGAATTGAGCAGGGAGATGCAATATAATGCCGCCTGGCGCTTTCCTGACAGGCGCGAGTCGGGAGTTTTCCATATCGCGTTGCTCGCGCGGCATATGTGAAACACGGAATTCTTTTTCCGAAGGTCGCAACGTCACCTTGGCATAACTCCCCCAAACGTTTGAGAAACAAATTCCTCCCCGCCTCGGCACCCCTCCCCACCCCACGGTCTTCTTTTCCTCTCCGAAATGCATATTTACCAGCGCGTGCGAATGAATGCCGGATGCTTTGAATTTGGAACTCCCGTCACGATCGACAAGAGGCCTTTATTATTTCTTTTCTCAGCGCATCGATAGAAGAACCTTTGTTATTGCTTAACAGCCGTGGAAACCACGACATCCTCCATACTCACATCCACATAAAAATATGTTTTCTTCAAACGCGAATGGAAAAATTTTCATCTGATCTCGGGGTCACATCCAGTGTTAGAAGAAAAGGTTGATAGATTTAAGGATAGGCGTTTATTGTCAATACAGCCTTATATTAAGACTTGGAGATGATCTTCTTTGATGATTCTGCCATTTTTCTGGAATATCGCCGTATTTTCTCGTCCATGAAGTGCATTTCAAATAAATAAGTATATTGTAAGGAACATGCGGTTTGTTTTTTTTTAACATATCAGGATGACGAGATCGAAGGGGTTGGCTTCCTTTTTATACGTAATTTTTCCACGAAACAGTGCTACCCATAAAATTTAAATTTTGGATTTTAGAAGTACCTGGCATAAGTACCTAGGAAAGCATTTCTAAACGTAAGCTCTAAATATAAGGCTACCAAGCTCCTTTAATTATACAAGGCAAAAAATAAACAAAAATAAAAGACTAAATAATCGCCCAGAATGTAAGGTTGAAAGGATGGTTACTAGTTGATGATTTCATTCCTTAGTTTCAATTAATTATTTTTTTCTGCCTTTAAGCAATCTTATATTCAGTGTACTCGAATTAATTTATATTCCGTGTATCCAAAGGTAGTGAACCCCCGTTCACTGTCTTTGCCCTTGGCTTCTTCTGGCATCAATATTGCTTGTTTGTGCCACGCAGCATTCGTAGACGTAAGGAGCATCCAATTCAAGAGGAGAATCATTTCATACCAAAATAAATGACGCAGATAACATTCCCGGAAGAAATTTTTTTAATTGATGTAGGTTATTCTAGAGCTCCTCAGTTTGGAAAGAAAGTGCGTATTTACAGATGAACCATAAGAAAAGATTGAAATGAAAAGGAAATTTGTTTTCCTAAGCATGTTTATGAGGATCGAGGATACGCCATGCAGAAATGAATATTGCACAGGGACCCGGAAAACAATTGAGCGGCCTGAATGAAATCAGTCACGCACAGTGCGAACACATGCATATCATTCAATAATCTGTCTTTTATTTATTGGCCATCTTATTTCCTTCGTGTTTCTTCGGAAGTCATCATTAATCTTTTAATCAAACAAACAATTAATCAGCCTCGGGTTATACTACCGAAACATCCTGGACTAAATGTCTATTTTAATCCACTAGACCTATATTTCTATGTAGATAGTAAATTCAGCAATTGAGTGAGAGGAAAGTGAGGGAGAAGAACATTGAGGGATATTTGAAGGTTGAGAGACAACCTCGTTCCACCAAGAGCAGGATAATAATAGGAGATTGGAGTTAAGAGAGTTAAGTTACATTTTTATTAGATCTCATTCAATTAAACAGATTGGGGATGATCTTCTCAAAGTTCATTTTCAAATAGAGATGGAAAAGTGTTGAAGAAAAGTATTTACAGAATTAGTGGGGGAGGACACTGTTTTGTAATGAAGAAGGTAATCTGTACATCTCAAGTTCATTTTTCCCAAAACCTGTGACTGGCAATCCTCTTTACTGTGTGTTACCCTTTGCGTAATATCTAAGGATACAGCATTCATCCTTCATTTGATTTTCTCTCTTTATGTTTGATGCTCTGTCCCATAAGGAAGGATTATGAGCATAGATTGGAGGCTTTTGAGATGTGGATTTGGCGACGGAAGGTGAGGAAAACTAATGAAGAAGTGTTAACAATGGTAGGGGAGGAGATTCAATTGGTACGCGAAATCCAAGGAAGGTAGAAAAGGTAGATGGAAGGGGTACTCAAAGGCAATGGGTTGTAAAAGGCTGTAATGGAGGGAATGTTGGGTAAGCAAGTTAAGGGTAGGAATAGATTAGGGATTTTGGATAGAATGACAGTTGGTGGGAAGTACATAGATTTGAAGAGGGATTAAGTTAAGCTTTAACAGGGCATATCTAAGCTGAGGTTAACTAAAAACCTTCCTTAACCGGTAGATGACCCTTCAATTAACGTAATGTGATTGTCAATTTCGTGGACAATGTTTTGTAGGATCACATTTATTATCCGAAATCACTTTGTAAATAATTCAAGCTGCCTGTTAACCAGCTGCTTTACTAACTATTTATAACTTATTTTTATTTGTTTCCGCTGTCGAAGTCAAGAGGAAAACACAGACGAAGTAAATTTTTTTGAACGCAGATTACCGTGATCTCCTTCCTTGCCACGCCCGCCACTCCAGTTTCTCATACAACTTAGTTGCAACACATGCAACAAATAATATATATTGCAACGCCGGGCTTCACTGCTTAGCCGGGTCGTAACTTTCTCAAACCTCAAAAAAATAAAAATCAGTAATAAATCCGTCCAAAAACATAACATTGTGACATTATTTGCCCGTTCAAACAGTTAAGAAGAATGTGCAGAAAGATTCTCGGGTTTTCAACCGGGCGTTGGTGTGCACTGACGTTTCAATGGCTGAGGTCTTCAGGGTGTGTCAAAGTGCTGAAGTGTCTTCAGGGTGTGTCAGAGACATCCTGAAGACCATGAAGATGATGGCAGACTCAGCCATCGAAACGTCGGTGCACACCAACGCCTTCACCAGAATGGAAACCCCAGAAGCTTTCTACGCATCCATTAGTCGGGAAAACCTCAAATCATTTTTTAGTAAAGAAGAACTTGACAACGGTGCAAATTTTGATTGCCTACGGCCAACCGATGAGAAGAAAAATTTGTTTTACATTTTTTACAACTTCATTTGTTTTAATTTAAAGAGCATGAGAGTTGTAAAACCTATTGATTAAGGACCAATCTATATAAATTTTAAGTTTTAAGTCTATAAGTAACTCTATTGTGGTTTTACAGAAATTTATAATTTTGTTTAGGCCGGAAGGGGAAAATATGGGCACTATATTTGTTTATGTCCGAATAATATTTCAAAGAAAGGCGATAAAAAAATTTTGTCTCATACCATACATCATCATCATAAAACAAGTTAACATTTGTTATTAACCACGCTGAGGTTGAAATGGTTGTTTTCTTATGGCTTAAGTTTAAACCCGAGTTTCCACCATTTTTATCCTGATAGTTGTCTAAAAGTTTCACCGGAGTTTCTCTAAGAGAACTACTCTCATTAAATTACTGTGAAAATGTCTGAACCGGAGAAAAAATATTTACATGCTGATGTAACCAAATAATTCTCCTTTAAGGAAGTTTCAAAGAAGCAATGTTTATTTTGTAAAGTATTCCTATTTTTATAGAATGAGGGGTAGATAATAATATATCAGCAGAATTGGTTGGACTTACGAAAAAGGAGGCAGGAAAAGATTTTGAACTGATAAGAAGCATTTATGAGAAAGGAAACCAGGCCATAAAACATCAATATGACGGTACGAACCACTATTCCAAAGAAAGAAGAAGTATGTGTGACCTATAAGTAATTAGTTTCATTTAGTTAGTTTGATGGTAGTTTGGTATTACTAAGTAATCGATTAGAGAAAAGGCAAACGAGTTCTTAGGCGAAGATCATTTTTTAATTTAAAAAAGTGAACGCAGATGAAAAAGTAGCAATGAGAACATTTAAAAAGTTTTAGTAATGGGATCAAAACTGTCCGATGATACACTGGCCAACCAGACATGAACTTTTTGATGATGAGAGTTTAGAAGGAATGAAGAACTGTTTTTTAAGATTACTGTGATAGAATGTTGAAAAGAGTGTCAGAAGGTAGAATCAGAGAGTTCAAGAAAAAAGTTGAAGCACAGAAACAGAAGGTACATAGCATTTAAATTTTAGTGATATTAATTTAAGATATTAGTAATATTATCTCTGAAAGAAAACAATATCAGCAATCATAAAGTCGTTCTATGGGGTCGTTTTATTAATAGATTTTGGAACATATTTATGCGGCCGCATGCTCTTGCTGACACCAACCATTCAGGAAAATAAGTTTTTTTTACTAATACAACATCCAGTCCCTGGTCTGCAACCACCGATCGCGTTATCTGCGATCGGTGGTTAAGCGGTTAACTGGATGAATTCTTAACTAAGATGAATATAATTTTCGTAATTGTAAAAAGCCGACAATATCGTAGGCATTGATGCAAATAATTTTAGCATATTTACATCTTCCGTATCCGTTTGAATTCCCACTAATTGATTAACAATTAAAACACCTGAAATACTTTCACACCCTTTATCTAGTTATCTTTCATATCTATTCGATAGGAAAGATACCTAGATAAAGGCAATGCTTTGATTAGTCTAAATTTAAACTAGCTTTATTGTATTACTGAACCATTCCGTACCTTCAGAGTTATTCATCCAGATGATACTCTTGACAGTAAATTAATGCCATTGGTGAAAAGAAACTAAAAGTTTTGTTATCCAGAAACAATCTCCACGAACGGAGTATTGGATGTCAGCAATTAATCCGACCCGACCATCAACCTGATGGACAAGGGATGAAGGAAAACAACGCCATCCGTCGGAATTGGATGTCGACCGAGCGCACGTCACCCAAAGCTTCGTGGTTTCCGGGGATCTGCGCGTGAAATGTCGCCGCTGTTGTCTCCCCTCCTTACAGTCCCTCTTTTCCGCGGATGGAAAAATATTTATATGGTGAAAGCACCCTTTCCTTCCTTCGCTCTCTTCTGGCGAGTCGATCCGGCAACGGAACGCTGCGATAAAAGCAGTAGTGAGAGGAAAGGACTGGTGGAAGATGGGCGGAAGGGTTGTCAGGAGAGGGAGGGATGTGAACTGAAGACTTGAGGCGAATATGTAGCAGTAGTCTCGCCGGGTTGTAGAATACGTAAAATATTTCACTTTTTTTAGATTGATTCGCTCCCAGGTGGAAGACAGCTTTTGGTAAATATTTTGAATGAAACTTGGAGATGGAAAGAAGGGAACCACGAAATAGTGAAGTGTGCCCACCCACGAAATAGCGTGATTCGCCAATCGGTTGAAGGTTTATGATGCGTAGATTTTGAGGGGGATGGGGAAAATGATGAGATGATGTTACATGAAAACGCGTTCTGGGGAAGGCGAGTATATCCCATACGCACGTATTCGCATGAGACACATTTGAATACGAAGTCGTTTAGTTTCAGCTCAGCGGTCAATATATCCCGAAGTAAAAACCTTTTATGGCTCTAATATTTATGTAGTCGGTAATTTTACTCCAGAAATTGTGTCCATCCCAAGGATCATAATAATGAAAAAGGACAGAAGAAAACCAGATATTTAAAATGTTCTAAAGAGTACAGTTTTGTAGATTTATTGCAGGCATATTTCAATGCCAATTAAGGTAAAAGTTCGTGAAGCTAAATAGGAAGTGATATCGAAAAGGTATTTTGCATTTTTAACTTTGCTGATGAATTTCCTCTTCAACAAAAGTCTTCAAAAATTTTAGACAAGTTTAGTCATTTGGTAGAGCGGTTGATTACAAGATGGAAAGTTCTAGGCACTACTATTTATGATACATCTGTCCAATACTGAGATTATCTGGTTACCAGAAATTTGTGCAATAGCAGAACTTATTTTGAAGTAGGTTCCGTAACTTGTACAGTAACTTCAGGATTAAATCTAATGAAAAATAATTATTTTTCTGAGTTCGTTTAGGGATTATTTAGCATACTTTTATCCCTTAATACGAGGCTCACTGTTATCAGTTTTCCCCACTCGATTAAAAACTCTTGACGATCTTCTTACTAGTTCTCTTTATGTCTTGAGAACCTCTACTTCCCTAGAGGTCCCTCCCCTCTCTTATGTTACGGATGAATCAATTGTGTCATATCTTGATCAGTTACCTTTATTTGTCATCTTCGCTATATCACTCGATATGGCCTTTTATCTTCTACTCTTGTGTACTTTCTTAGTACCCATTATACGTATGTCCATGTAATCTGAATTCACTTTTTGCAGCAAGCATCGAAGGCTTCTATTCTACTCATTCTCGCTTTTTTAAAGATCCAGTCTTCAAAACAATACCACGCTCCACCCACGCTGTAAAATATTGTTAAATTGCTATCTACTGAATATTGTAGCATTATAATAGCCATTTTCCCGATTTTAACGAACGCTTTCTCTCCTTGAGCAACAGTGACCCCCACACGAATTTCTATAGTCTTAATACTTCTCTCGGTGCTAAAAAATGTTTTTCTTTTGTAACTTTTGTTGTATTTAATTTTTTTTGACCATCCTTTAATTTTTTTCCTCATGCTCCTCAATAATTTATGTAATAATTCACGCTGCAAGGACGGCGACATCACCGGTTTAATAGAACGCTATTATCTCTTCCCAGTTCATTTATTTAAGTAATTTAATACACACATACAATTCTAGTCCTTATTGTATTTTTCAGTTATAAGTGTAACGATTGATGTTAGGGGTGGTGTCTTCTATGGCTTTATTTCCTATTTATACTTCTATATTTCATTCACATCGTGGAAAACCTTTCTCATGAAGTTTATAAGCTTCTCCTTCTTCTTAATCCTAATATATATATACAAGCAATATCTTATTTGACTCGTCGCTGTGAATGTTATTTCCAAAGCCACATGGAGGTTTTCATATTATTTCTTAAATTACCCTTAGCCATAACGTTTCTGGAACTGTTCTTCTGAAATTCTAACCGGATTATTTAACGGCAGTATCCATTTTATTTTTAAGGTCATTTCTCTTAGAAAACCCAATATTTTTTAATCTTCAATAATTTCACCGTTAAAATCTGATTATCCAGATTACTCTGTCCTTTTTTTTAAAAAAAATGTTACTGCTTCTTCGAGTAATACAGTGATGTCTTTACAGGTAATTGTTTAAAATGGTATTTCACGTGTTCTTAGCCGATGGATAACCAGGAGCTCATTTAGAAAATTCAACGATGTAAAAAAATTAATTTTCTAGAACATGAACCCCATTAATCTCATCAATCATTCATAATATTAATATAAATTATAATAATTTAATTTTTTCTTAACTTGATGGGTAGACTTCAATAAAGAGTCTTCATAAAATAAGATGCGTTTCTAGAATTGGGATTCGCATTCTGCTGCGGTCTACGAGATTTTAAATGGGATGTCACCCACATTGTCCTCAATGTGGAATCACTAACACTTGAGCAGTATTTACATTCACACGTAAGTTCGTAGGGAATTGAAGGGAGGAACAAATAGGGATCGCAGATAATAAAACAACAGGAAAGAACACGTTATTTGGGCCCGATCCCTCCCAAATCCCAAGAGTTATTTACTTTTCTTTTCCTCCATTTCGTTTCGAGGAAGGCGAGGAGACAAGAAACACTATGCAGGAGAGACTAAAGGAAACTCCCTTTCCGTATCTCATACATGGACATGATTTCATTCGCCTTTTTAAGGTTACCCTGTTGACAGACCTTACCTTTACGACAAACCGTATACCAAAAGTCAAGAGAACCACACCCCAATTTTCTTTAAATGACTTCTGCAATGTTAAATCGGGGGTCAACTCATGACGGGGAACATTTTGACAGTAACTGTTACATTAGTATTTGTTGTCATCAAAATATTAATTCGAATGCTCCTCCGGAATTAATTCAGTTCCTCGTGACAGAAATGAGAGTTATTCGTTCAGACAGTAATCATCTGTGCTTGCGCACTTGCGGAAGTGTATCAGGCCTTTGTGAACTTAAGGAAAAAGAGCTAACATTTTCTTTGTTTAGCATCATTTTTTATTAAAATCCGGAGTCTCCTTGGCGATTCTCTTAAAAATTGAGGGTAGAACATATTATCGATTTCATCTACAGTATATTTCAGTCAGAATCAGCACTATTCCTTTCCGTATTAGTTATATATTTTTTCAATTCTGTAATAATTTCATTTCGTCTGCTTAGATCGAAAATTTGTCATCAATTATCTGTCGTTTCTAACTTTTGTTGACCATCGAATTTCAATTCAATTACGTTAAGCACGTTGCAGATTTCAATTAAGAACACTGTGCAGTTCATACGTCGCGTCAGACTAATTCTTTGTGCTCTCCAGGAATATTAATCCAGTTGAAATTTGATCCACTACTATACCATGCATAAAACGAAATAGCTTATCTAAGCGCTGTTTTTAGTATTTAAAATTATTTTTCTAACACATTGTGTAGTAAACATGCGCGAGTCATAGCTTCGTGATTTAGTTCTTTTGCAATTGAACAAATTCTCCCAATATGCTAAAAATAAAAAACATACTTCCTTATCTCAATCCTGGATAAAATTTCCTGGGATACGATCCGTGACCCACCAACGCAAATGATTGATTCGTCAATTGTCAAAATTAAAAGTTAAGACTTTTGTCGAATTTTTCATTAAAGCAGATAAAATTTAGACACAAGAAAATGTAGGTGCTAAATTTATGCAGACGATGACGATAATTGTTCAAAACCGGTTGTGTTTATAATATTCTGTGGAAATAAATCGAAGTTAACACCTATATTTTATGCCATTAGGGAATTCCACCAAGTGACGGCCTCCTCAGTGAATTTTATTGGGTGTAATTTTATTGTAAACTTTAATATGTGAATTTATGCCTCCATTAGCGCATACTTGCGTTTGATCTGACGTTTCCCAAATGAAGGAAGGGGCCTGCCTACTCTACCGCACCGCGGTATATTATCGATTGAAAAATGTTGAGCCCAACGCCACCGCTGCAGCCATCCACGACGGCTGGTTATGTGGGACGGGCCTCTCGCCTGCTGTAAAGGTGCCAGTTCCATGGCGACAGCCAGAAAGAAATAATGACGCAGGCAGGAATTCAACACACAGCCCAGGCTTTTTTGGATCCGAGACGTCAGTCCAAATGAAAGCGAGGTGAGGCCGTGGCACGCGCCCGTGAATTTTTGCCGATTTTTTTCCTCGCCTGTCTTCCCAAACTCTTTCCACGAGTCACACATGAGTATAAAGCCCTACGTGCAGACCGAAAGCGCGTACGAGAAGAAATGTGCGCGGAAAGTAAAATTCGGGTCGACTGCCAAGACATTCCGTTATCCACGACCTTCTAATACCAGCGCATTCCCTCACGGGCGAACCAGAATTTCCTCATCCATATTGCATTGCTGCTACCACAGTAATTTCCCCTTGGAAATTGGTTGTCATATGTTTTCGTTCACAAAGATCTAAGTAAGGTGCTCTTTAAGGGGGAAATATTCAAGGTAGCAAGGTATGGGGGAGCTCCTTTTCTTATTTTCACAGACAGTGTACAATGAGGTTCCGATAGCCAGAGAATTGCCCATTGCAGAATTTAATATGGTTTATCCAAATCATACATCACTCAGAATTTGAACCAGATCCACCTCGGTTAGTGGTCAAACCACTATCCTACGTATTACGCCCATGAGCAATACTATGGTGGATTATTAAATAAATTAAGCTAGAATGTAAGCCTTCAGACGCAATGGTAAACGTCACTGAATAAAAATTACTAAGATAACTGTGCGATCAAAAAATAGCGGAATTAAAATATCAATTCACCTCCAGAATGAAGATAATCTCTCCTTAAATTAAAAATATGTCCACTATAGTATTTCACAGATAAATCACAAAATAAAGGGATGATAATAATTTACACTCAAAGTTTAAGTTTATAAGCTCGTTTTCTTTATATTAGAATAAGCTGGCTGAAAAAACCGATTCTTTTCCAGATTGGTTATAATTGATTTTGACAGGACACTGTCGACCATCGTTTTCAATAATTCCCTTGTGAAAACTAAATATAACGCATGCCCTTTACCCAATTACATATAACTTAAAAAAAGAGAGCAAAAATCGTTTAGAGACAAAACAATTATTTTTCAGAATAAAACAGACAATCGATGACACATCAAGACACCTACGAAAAAATCGATGACACCGCGATCTTGTGACCACACACTTAAACGTTCCAATGTCAGTCATTTTTCATCCTAGTGGATATAGTTCGGAAGATTGGTCCATGAGCAAGAAAGATAAGCCTAGAAGTTTTTGAGATGCGGGTATGGGTAAGAATGGAGAAAGTTAAATGGAAAGTGAGAAAAAAGAATAAAGAAGTGTTAGGCATGATATCAAGGGGAGGCAGGGATTGTAGGGCAGAAAATGTGGATATAAAAGATAACACTGGTCAACAAAATAAAATTTTTTTCCTGTCCTAGACATGTTGTTGGGTGATCCTAGAGGTATTTTTCGTACTGATTCCGAATTTGGGCTCGGATGTTTTCTATCGCGTTTAGTTTCCTTACGACAACCGGATTAAATGGGGGTTCAAGCGGGTTTCAGCAAATAAATTGTGAATTAAAAAAATATTAGGATTTTCCCGCTTATTTAGCATCTGGTAAGTCCCTTTTCAGTGTCCAGCAGTAATCTGCTAACATGTTGCTGAACTTTTCTTGGTACCGTTTTTCCATGTGTAAAATATCCTGGTGGGAACGCTCAGCGTGTTCATCACTAACGGCGCCAAGGTTTGGTGGAAAAAAGTCCAGGTGTGAGTCGAGGAGGTGAATTTTTAAAGATATATAGCAGCCCTTTTTTGGTACGATTTAATTAGATTAGCCACCAGATCGCGATAATTTTCAGCCATGATATTTCCTAGAAAATGTCCAACTACATTTGTGAATGCGTTCCACGCGCTTTTTTTTCGTTGAACTCAACAGCTGTTGAAAGTCTGAATCCTTCAGCACTTCCCTAATCTGTAGCCCAATAAAAATTCCTTCTTTGATCTTTGCCTCACTGATTTTAGGGAATTTTTGTTTCATATAAGTAAAACCAATACCATTTTTGTTCATAGCTTTCACAAAATTTTTAAAAATTCCTAATTTAATATGTAGAGGTGGCAAAAGAATATTTTCCGGATTGACTAAAGGCTAAAAAAGGACATTTTTGGATCCAGGAGCGAGTGCTTTACGTTCTGGCCAATCTTTTTTCAAGTAATGATTTCTTCTGTCTCTGCTATCCCACTCGCAGATGAAGCAACAATATTTCGTGTAGCAACGCTGTGCGCCTAGTAAAATTGCAATTACTTTTAAGTCGCCACAAATTTTCCACTTGTCTTTTTCGTAGTGAATATTTTCTAAAAGTAACTGAATATTCTCGTAAGATTTTTTCATGTTAGTTCCATGAGCTAACGGAATCGAGGGGAGTTCATTTCCATTATGTAATAGAACAGCCTTTAAACTGACCTTGAAGGATTCAATGAACAAACGCTAATCATCTGTGTTGTATTAAAATTTAAGAGTATCCATTACAGAGAGAACATCATTGCAAAAATTAAGGTTGTTTTCTTGAGAAAAAATAATTTAAATTCGTCATGGCGAGATCGATACATTTGTAGAAATTTCCTATTTGGATCCAGCAATTTCCAACTCTTTAATCGTGATACTAAGATTTCACTCTGCTTTTTGGAAAAATTTAAATCGCGCACTAGATCATTTAAATCCTCTTGCGTTATAAAATGAGGTCCATCAGATGTACTCGGTACCAAATTTGGATCATTCGAGTTTTCGAATCCTTCATTCTCTCATTCTTCATTACTTTCTGAATCTTCGCTAAGATTAACAATTTCTGGTCATTTTGGCACTGATTAACTTTCCTACTTCTCGAAAATCTCATTACTTTCGTTTTCTTAGATGATGTCTAATAAGGTTAAAAATAAAACAACCCTTTTACCTTCTCATTACGTTTCCCAAGTATTCTTTTTACGAAGGCTCATTTTTTACCCGCTCTTCCGCTAATTTCCCGAATATGCTTTCACAACGGAAGGTCTTTATTTGTCGTAATGCTTAAAAATTTTACCGAGTCTACGTTTTTAATAACGGATTCTTTTATGTGGTAATATTTTCGGGTAAACTACTCTTCCTCCAGACGATAAGAGCCACAGATTTTTACAAATTTCCAAGTCTCATACCTCTCATCAATCGCGTTTAGGTCGTGAAGGAATGATCCTCCATTTCATTGCTGAGAATATCCTTGTATGTACTGTTTCTTCATCAACGAGGCGAGTTTCTGACCTTGGAACAAATTTCATTTATATATAACGGGAATAATAAAAGAAAGATCACGCCTAATCGCGGGACGCCTGATGAGACACCGACACCTGTTTCTGACGACAAGCCATCTATGTGCATCGTCCCTTTCGCTCACTGTCTGTTGGAAAACGGTTAGACCCGCAATCTCCCTTCCCTTCTCTATCTTGTGGGATACCTCCCGCCACAAGTGTTTCTTCTTCTAATGGGGAACCCTGTCGAAATCCTTTTTGAAATCTAGTGATATGGATGCGCCGACTTGATCGTTGCTACTGCGGTGAATAAAATATACTGAACGAAAATTGCAAGTTAGGTTCATCACGATCTGCCCTGGAATCCATGTTGTTTTTTCAAGAGTACTGAACACTGAGAATCGAGATACCCCATGTGTTACAACTTACAATTACACAGTCTAAGATCGTGCATGAGATGGATGTGAGAGAGATAGGTCCGAAGTTAATGGGGTCTTCTTTATCGCCTTTTTTTAAAAATACCGTCTTGGCATCGGTTCTTTTTCAATCCTTGAGAACTGGATGATCGCTTAGGGATCGTGACGAAAGTTTCTGGCGAGCATTTTGTGAAAACGCTGTAAAAAAAGGCATTCAA
>WURS02445210.1:0-14607 GCA_011762765.2 Rhinocypha anisoptera
GACTCGCGTGCCGGAGAAGTGAAGATGAACGAATGCCGGCCGGAGGAGTGGGACGACAAGAGACGGTAACCCCTCTCCCTCCCCCCAAATCAAAAGGTCAGCTTGGACCAATCCTGAGAGATAAGAGAGAGTACCACACCATCAAATTCAATGGGCGTTAACATTCACTTGTAGAAACACCAAAATAGTGCCTTTCAAATATAATGTTCGCAAAGTGTTGCTAACTTTCAATTAACCGATTGGGTTATTGGTCCGGTGAACAGCGAGGTCGCCAGCTAACTCAAAGATCGTGGGTTCGATTCTCGACCAGGGCATGGGTGTTGACTCTGTTGAAACGGATTTTCCCTGAATTGCTGACGTCGGCATGGTCAGGCGGCCGTTGAAACTCTGTCTAATCTTACACGGGGACCCCATACCAATATGGGAAAAGTTTCAAACAGTCAAAAACAAATAATCACTTATCAATAATGAGATATTCGCTCTTGTTCGCACTCGCTCGATTTCCCTATGCTGTGCAAAGGTTCAATTTTCGCTGGACACTCCAATAAAAATGCCATTTTTCCTTTGTAATATGTTTAAATCCAGTGTAACAGAAAGGGATTACAATATATAAACGTAAACAATTTTTATCTTCAAGAATATTAAAAATCATGATTATTTTTGCTATCCACCATGATTTTAGAAATATCTAGCAGAAAAGAACAGAATGTTTTATAACCATATGAAGTCAGCTTTTGAAAGGTACTTTAGACTAGTTCTCCGGTTTATTCATGTAAATATTTAGAAAAAAGTTCCTCAATGGTGGTATCAAAAAAAACATAGACTGCTAGTATCCAGCAAGTGTAAAATACTTTCAATTTTAAGAAAAACATCACTAACAAATTGTTGAGTAAATAAGTGCAATTTTTCACAAAAATATAGGTTTATTTCGACCAGGTTTCGATGTTACTACATCATCATCAGGCATCATCATCAGTAGTAACTTCGAATCCTGGTCGAAATAAACCTATATTTTTGTGGAAAATTGCACTAATTTACTCAACATGTTAAAATTCCACCACATCACGCCTGAAACTTCGATCTTTGTATCACTAACAAAAGTATCCATTTATAAGGTGGAATAAGAGTAAGAAAAACATATGTATGGAATGGATTATTACAATACACAGATGTGAAAACTGTAGTATGGGCAAAATAGAAAGGAAAATACTGTACGTAAGTGCTATAGATATAGTTCTTCAGAAAATGTAGAAATTTATCTGTAAGGACATAGTCATAAATAAGGAGGTTTTTAGAAGAATGGATGAAGGAAACTTCATGTAGCTACAAATCCAAATGAGATTTGAGAAACTCCAGTCAAACATTCTGCAATATCATATTACTAAGGCCATCATCGAAGGCATCACAGAAGAAAAAAACTGACAGGGAACCATGAGTGTGTGTGACATAATTTCATCAAATAATGTGAATTCAGACTACCAAGAATTGAAAAAGAGGATGGAGAATAGAAACGAATGCTTGTGCAAACCAATCTTCAGGTCAACAAATAGATCACCGATAGTTTCAGGAATAAATCTGTGAAATTCTTTCATCTTAAATTTAAACATTAAAAATACACTGCAATTTCACAAATTCAAAATTTGTGAAATTGCAGAGTATTTTTAATTTTTAAATTCAACAAATAGATGATACAAATTATATCATATCAGTACATCACTGCTTTCCATTTTTTCATTTTATTTTGTACTTCTAAGTCAAAAATCTTTTAACAATATTTATAAGGTATTTTATCACCCTCTCATTCATATGAATGTCATTTACTCAAATATTTTCACTCCTGCTTTGCCTTCTGCTGATTGGCAAAGTGAAATTTGAGACCATTAGACTTTATTCATGGATGAAGATTTAAAAATATTTATCATAGTGAAATGTCTTATCCAAATAGTATACAGTGTCACCTATTCCATGCACTTTCAATGTGTATATTATTGATCCTAATCCCTATTATTTTCTACCTCTGCCACACCCGCCTATCCCACCTTGAATTATATATAGTCTTTTACAACCCATTACTTCCGATCACCCCTTCAGTCCACTACTCTCCCTCACCTCCTTTGGATTCCCCTTGGCCATTAGCCTTGCCTCCCCCAGTACGAATGATGCTTTTTATTAAATTTATTCTCTTGCCCCATTTTTTCGGCAACTCAAGACATCTCAAAAGCCTGTAACCTAATCTCTCCTTCCTTAACCATCCATGACTATGTTTCTGAACCATACTGTGCTATCCTCCATTTCAAGTGTTTTTGCCTTCCTTTTCATTATGTACATATCTCATTTCAATATTGCTACCATTAATTTCTTTCTCTTCTCCAATACATCCATTCTTCACAAGACACTACCGACCTTGCCACAATAAGGATAACTCATATTTGTCAAACAAGCAATATATAATCAAAGTGAATATCGACCTCACATTCAAATTCTCCAACACTCACAAGCTCTCACAATGTTCGACAAAATTGGTTTAATCCAATGTTATATGGTTTATGATTTTATTACATAATGCTAATTTTAAATACAATTTATTTGTTTTTATTTTAATCATACATTTTATTCTAAAATTATTTATTTATTATTTTCATATATGTTCATCATTCTGTATGGTTAATTCTATGTATGGGTATATTGTACAAATGTAAGTATGCACAAAATGTACACTGACACAACCTGTAAATGTGTATTTATGTGAATGTGTATGGTTGTGTGAATGCTTGTACCATCGAATGTATCATTGTGTGTATCGCTGTGTGAATGGTCGTGTTTATATATATATGCCTTTATATATGTTTTTATTATTTTTATATTTAAAATTTTTATGTGATATAACAGGGTATGTGTTTACATAGGTATCATTATTTTATAAATTAATATTTTTATTGTATCGGTGTACTTTGTGCATTTATGTGTGTATATGTATGTATGTGTGTGTGAATATATGTATGTACAATAATTTATATAAATTATTATTAGACTTAGTAGCTATTCTATCAGGTTTCGGCAGGTTTTTCACACACCACTTTTTGTTTGGGTGTTTTCCTGCAGTGGGTTTTTTCATCAAGAATAAAAGCCATCTCTTCTTACATTTTACCCACAAATTTGTAATTATCTTTCTACACGGTTAATAATTATATTATAATTTCTATCCTATGTTGTTATTTTTTTGTAAAAGCTCTCACATTATTCTCATGTAATTTCAATGTTGAATGAACTTTAAACTTGAGTAAATAAATAATATTTGTGACAAAGTGTTAGGTGGAAGAAGGGACTACTTATTCTCAACCTCGCCCCAATAAAGACCTTTTATCATTATTATTCTCATGTCAACTCTTCCAATTTCTTTCCACTTTGTCCCATTTTAGCTAAACACTAAAAAACTAAATAAATTCCCAAATTTTACCCTCCTTATACATACTTCCTTCTTTCCCTGTTCTTATATTTTTAGTGCATTTATTAGTTTATTTTTCCCATAATTTATTTTCATATCAGACCCACAGACTAGACTATATAGTTTCGTCTGCACCAAACTGATCGATATCGAAAAAATTGATAGACTGTATGGTCTCAAAATCAATCACCATTACTCAACTTCTTCAGGAATGGTGCACTCGAAATTATCTCGTTTTGAATGTGGAGAAACCAAGTTTAATTAATTTTTTAAACAAAAATATGCAACAGATCACATCTATGAATATTAATGGAAAACCTCTACTACAAGTTACTTCCTGGTGGTTATTATAGACATTAGTCTATCATGGGAAGGTCATACTCAGAATCTACGTAGCAAGCTCAGCTCAGTGTGCTTCCTGATTCAGTCTTTCAGACATACAGTAAATAAAGATCTCCTACAGACAATTTGCTTTGGGGCATTCTATTCTAAGGTCATTTTCAGCCTTCTTTTCTGGGGTCCTACACCAAAAGCAAAAATAATCTTGAAAATTCAACAGAGGGCTCTATGACTCATGTGCAATGCACCCCATTTTGATCCATGTCGCCCCCTCATTAATAAACTCCATATCTTACCTCTTCCATGTGTATACATGTTTACTGTTGTTGTCCGTGTTAAACAAAATCTGTATAAATATGCCACAAATAACAATTATCACTGTTATAACACAAGAAGCGGTACAGATCTCCATCAAACATATGTGAGAACAAGAAAAGCTGGTTATGACTGTTGGCATATGGGCCTAATACCGTTTAGCAAACTGTTTCTGAATTTAAGGGTCTCAATATCTCACTTTTAAATGTAAACTGCATCAATATCTGCTATATAATTTATTTTATTCGATTGAGGTATTTCTTCACAAATAATTGATTGTTTGTCACCTTGCCTTATTTTATGATTCTTATATTACTTATTGACGTGTCATATATTTGGAACAACATATCACTGGACAAATAAAATGTATTTAAATGAAACCTCTTACAATGGTCTTATAATGCACTCAACAAGACCTGTAGTCCTTTGGACAACTGTCTAATTAGTGCTTTGTCATTGTAAATCTAAACAATATAACAAGTTCCCTTTTTATTTTATAATTATTATTATTTCTATTTTACAGTATCCTTGGAAAATGAGCCAAAGGGCCTTGATAACAATGGACATCACACACTAACACTCCTGCCTAACCTGATTCTTTATCTGCAACCCTCAACTTTCAAGGGCTAAGATATTTACAGGTTTTATATAAGAAATCTATATATCCAGGTTCCCCCTATTTTCTACAAAATTTTCATCAATTTGAGACATTCAAAACTTTCATAGGGTTTCTCAAATTTTAAAAATGTCGTTTTCTTCTAAATGTATTCATAATGATGCCCTCATTGGTATTACTCTATCATATTCACCACCGATTCCAAAAAGATAAAATGATCTAACTTAGGTATGTTTGATTCTACTAATTTTTTTATGATTAAATCTTATGATTTAGATAGAATTCTATGTTATGTTTTTTACACTTGAATTTCAAGCAACAATTAAAACCAAGTATTATTGAAATCCATGTCTAATCTCAGGAAACAGCAAATATGACATCATTCGCAAATATATGCCATTCAAAAATGTATGATTTTATCTAATTGCTGCCGACCTTAAAGTATGCAGCAATTAAACCTGGAGCATCAAGAAAACCTAGAGATATACATATTTATCTCTGGGTTTTCTTTAAGCACCTATCTTTCATGGAGTTTTTGTATAACATATCAACTATCACTAAACACCTTTGGCTACAAAAAATGCAGTTTTATTAACAAGGGAATCCACTGGAAGCCATCCAGTTCTCCTTCCTGAGCAGGATGAATACCAGTTGATTCCCAAATACCTGGTTGCCTTGACAGTATCAGATTTTAATGTCATAAATGAAATGAACATGATTTAGCATTATTCACAATTATGGTACCATAATATACATAAACTTTAAAGGTTTGAAATGGAAAACTCCTTTTACTTTGGGACATCAAAAAACTGTGTGTAAAGTAATAATTAGATAGGTGTAAAGTAAAAGTAATAACTAGATAGGTGTTAAAGTGGATAACTTTTACGTTTAGGGATAACATCATAATTCTTAATGGCACAGCAGTTTTCGATGTATTAATAGAATAGGTCATTAACTAGAGATTAATTTGAGCCTTAATTTATTTCATGCTTCACAAAATATGATTCATGGACAACATAAATAGCCATAAAAGATATTTGGAGTGATTCTTAGCCTTACATTATACTCATTTCCTTTGATTTGCATTTCCAATGCTTCCATAATTTCGTGCTCCATTGCAAAAATTTAACATCACATTCAGTTTGCTCCATCACTGCTGAATTTTGCAACCAAAAACATTAAGTAATTTCGCCTAGCGTAATATTTAAAGGACAGCAATGAAAATATTAGTTCTCGAGACTTTTGATAAAATTTGGCACTATAATACGTATACCCATGGAGTAAATTATATATATGATCCATGTGTATTCCTTATATTCTGTGCATATTACATATATTTCTAATGTTTACTTACTTTTTTTAAATCCAGGAATACGTTCTTCTCCTGACAAAGTATTTCCCAATCTCACTTTTAAGAGTCACCAAGTTTTCCAACACATTTAAAGAATAAATATTAAAAGGTTTATGGAGTTTCGATGGCTGGCTTAAGCCAAAGAAAGAATTCTTCATCATCACCAATTGACACCCGAGCGATGGCCATTGAAAATTTGGAAGCTGATTGCCTGAACCGGTGGGAAATCCGTGAAGACTTCCCTGCAGGCTTTTTCCGGGAAAGAAAGAACCTTTTTATCAAGGACGGTATGAAATCGGCCTTGTCTTTATACAGCCTTTTAAAATAGGAACAAGTTTCCTCGTCACGATCGTAAAAATTGAATTTTGGGAAAGAAAGGTTGTGATTGGTTACAGTTTCGCGGATAGAAGTCCTACGCTAAATGGAGCATACCAACTCCATAAATATCGTGAGGGAGAATTCGATCATGCCAGATAGATTTATGGTTTTGAATATACAGCCGCAAGAGTTGAGCAGTAAGTTAACACCATAGAGTCATAAAAATAACTCTATGGTTTACACTGGTGATTCTACCGTTTAATTCAGAAAGTAACTTTTTTATCGTTAACTTGGGACACAATTTAGTGTCACCCTTAAACCTAATGTATTTTTTCACGTTGGCACTTATCACGTCTGAAAGGAGGCATCTCAATATCAGAACACAAATAGTAGTTTTGGTGGTAGGCGTGGTAAGCCTTGTAGTGCCACCCCAATAGATGACAGACATTTTTGTAAGCAGTAATGTGATATCTGACATTTGGAAAATAGATACGGTACAAACCATCTTTTTTATTCACGTGTTATACTGCTTTCAAAACGATCAATGACGCATTTATCAGGAGGAAAAGTAAACGTAGCGCTGATTCAAGAAGTGGAAAAAAGGGAATTAATAAGACTCTTGGAAAAGTGTGATGGAACTAAGGTACTAATGCATTATTTTCGTAAAAAAATGTTTGCAACAAGGTGACATTCAAAGATCTGTATACATAGGCAATCGTCTGGGACACCTCTCTGGAAAGGCCAGTTAATCTGGTGGCACAGGATAGCCTTCTCAAAGAGCATGGAGTCGGTAAAAGATATCCTCTGCAACCAGGACCTTTGCCACCAACCAAAGTCAAGAATATTATATTCATTACGCGACCATCATTACATTTGATGGATTGTATAATTAGCAATGTCAAGTGAGTAATTAAAAAATAAACCTTTATTCAATGGTATTGAGTTGTCATGAAATTATTTATATTTGTATTATATCTTCAGAGGAGAAGCTGTGACGCGAGACTATCACCTTATTTTTGTTCCACGAAAAAGCTTATTGTGTGAACGTCGCCTCGAGGTAAATTGAAAATACCTCTGGCTTGAGGTTTTTGCAATCATATCTCGTTATTGACATTTCATTTTGTCTGTCCATTACAGGTGGGTGGAGTACTTGGTAACTTCAAAAATATCGAGGAATTTTGCTGCGATTTGTTTCCCCTTGACAATGATTTGATGTCCATGGAACTCGATGGAACGTTTAAGGCATGTTACAAATTATTAATGTTAATGATTTGATACTGAATAGAAAATTAGGACATGGGAGCTTGGCTGTACAAATTATGGCCTTATTGTTCTTGGCGGTACATTTATAATTTTTATTAGGTATAGTTTATTCAGGATTTCCAAATTATTTATTTTTTTAATAATGACGTTTTTGGGGCATTCCTAAAATGAGATGAATATTTTTGTTTTGAGGGGAAATAATACAAAAAATCGAATGCAAAATTCTTTTACAATAAATTTATTTCGTATTGACAAATTTAATTGCCATGTAAATTCATTTTTCAACATACCTTTCAGGATGAATTTTCATTGTAGTCCCAAATTTGTTTTTCATATTAACTGTACGTGTATTTAATTTTATAGACTTTGTTCAATTCATTATGACTGCGCCTATTGACATAGTCATATGAACAACGGTACTTTTAAATAATAAATAAATAACACTTCCAAATGAATTGCAATGATTGTCCTTTCAATGACCACTCCCAATGATTCCATTGTGATGCTCTCCTTGATATAGGAGTATTACCTGGAAGGTGATCCCACATGCCTCTACCAAGCAGCTCAAGCCTTGGGAACTTTGCAAGCCCTCTATGGGCCATTTGGCAAAGTGTCAGGTAAAGGTGCTGCAGCCAGGCATGTGTACAACCTCCTCCTGCACATGGACCGTGAGCGCCAGCTGGCGGGAGGTGGTGCAAGCCCCATTCTCCCCCCTCCTGGATCCATGGTGAGAAGGATCTCCAGGTGTAGTTTGTAAGAGCAAGTGCAAGCCAGACCACCATGAAGTGTATTTGATCAGGGTTCCCACAAGCCAAGAAATAGTAACAACGTCCACTACAAAAATTATCATACATATAGGAATTATTTAAAATAATTGTAATGAAGCTATAGAAATTATAAAGCAAGTGTAAAATCGAATACAAGTGCTGTTTCTGTTCTAGGATATCTGTAATGAGTAAGCTCAAGTCACTGTTTAACTCATACATTGGTTATAATCAAAGTCCATGTGCCAACCTGTCAGAATATTCATAATGCAGTCCTAAAATTTATCTCAAAATCAGAACCCTTGTGTTAGTGGGATGACCCATCCCCCAACAATCAGATGGCAGCCAGATTCCCCGTTGCTTGTTAACGTTAAGTCTTGAGGACACAGGATTGATGACTTTGCACTCTGATCTCACTCTTCTACGTACATTTTTCATATGCCAAAAATGGGCTTTTTCCTTGGTTCCAAATTCTTACAGATATTCCTTCATAGGTTCTAAGATAGGTTTTTGATGAACTACGGTTTGTTGTTAAAGTTTTTTCTTATGTTTGTATATGTTATTAATGTACAGGGATTAAATTATGTGAGGCTTGATTTCAGTAGAAAATCAACTGATGGTCATCAAACCCTTTCATTTTTTTTCTATTTAATTGCCTCCCATGCCAATACAACCATCAATCATTTCCTCATTATTTTAAAAGTTTTAAATTCTGATTTCAGAATATCAAATTAAAAAATCTCCAGAAAATTTTCAATCATAAATGGTCCAAAATGTATCCATTTAGTATTTTTTTTTACAAGGTGCTTCAATGACTATGGTCATTTCACACCTCTTCAAGTCAGAAAAAACCCTATTGGATAAACCCAACACCCATGCCCTGGGTGGGACTCAAATCTGCAACCTTTAGGTTAGCCAGCAATGATGTTACCCACCAGGCTAATCCTGTCAGCAATGTATCCATTTAACATACACATTGATTATAATGGCTCAATAATTTTTTTTCTTTTGAGTGAATCTCTTCCTTAGTTTGAACATTAAAGCAAATTTTTTGTCAATCACTAGTCTATTATTTTCTACAAGCAAGTTAATTAAAACATCATGAAGTCACACCCTTATAACCATCAAAACAAGTTAACCAAGATTAATCTAAACCTGCAGCTCACTGACCTTGGATTGAACCCAAGATGAGATGCCTGCCAATACCCTATGTAGGATCATAGGACTTCAAGAACTGTCCAGACTTTAGGGACCTTTGTGCTATTTCTCCATCATTGCTTTGTAATGAGAATTAAGGTGTTTACTATAAGAACGTACACGTTACAAGTCATCCATACACTGTTATTTAGTTGATTTGTTCTTTTTTCCCTCCTTGTCTAATGAAAGAGAAATATTTCGAGTGAGCATCCCTGCAGAATGTTTCATTTACCAATTCTTCCATCGTTGCCCACAAAATTGTTAGTTTTATTCCCTCTCCCCTTTCGTAATATGATGCCGCATATACGTTGAAAGTATGTAAAATGTGTACTTAACCCCTATAGGCTGCGAAATAAGTTGATCAACATTTTGGTGTGTGACTGCGGAGAATACATTCATGTACGTATGACCACCACATTCATACCCCCTCCCCCTAGACCCTCTCCAAATTTTATTGCCAGTCCTTTCCCAAAAGGTTCGAACGGTGACACTTTCCTATTGTTCTGGAATAGGGCACCCCTTTGAAGTGCCATTTATGATGGTTTACAACCCTCGGGCGAGTTTGACAAACTCATTCCATCCGCTGAGCTTTGGGAAATTGTTTTCTGACCCACCCTTGTCATTTCCCTTAGTTGTCGCAGAGTTTTGATAGAATGCCGGTTATAAATGGAAGTATTTACACACTGTTTGGTATCAAATCAATCAGAAATTATTAAGGAAAATAAAAATAAATATGAAGTTCATTTTTGGATATATTTCTGCATAAAACAATGCTTACTTTTGTTACTTTGACTATAGTCAATCGCACCTCCACTACCCCTCTTGGAGGGAACTGGACTACATGATCAATAAGAGTCGTCCTGGGTCTGTCGAAGATAGAAGGGTTCATGTACCATACATGCTAAACTTCTGAAGTGCTAAAGATCTAACAACTTTAATTGTAGCTTTAAAATATAATGGTATGCTTCAGTTGAAAACTCATTCAATATTGACTTATGCTCATCCTCTCCCACCTTATGCACAGTTCCTTATTCTTATTCGTCATGAAATAATTTTTATCATACATACTGTTTGCTGTAAGAAATTTTTGTTTGAATAGAGGAGTTGATTTCTCACCATTGCACTTTGTCTTCACCCAGTCAGGAATAGCATCCATTCCTCCAAGCCGGCCGCCATTCACTTCTGCTCCAAGACCATCCAACCTCCCTTGCATCATAGACCACGTCTTGCTATTGGACCGAGCTGTTGATCTCCTTTCACCTCTTGCTACTCAGTTGACATATGAGGGACTCATTGATGAAATTTTTGGGATCCAAAACTGTAAGTTAATTTACATATTTTATGATAAAATCAAGCTGTAGTAAGTATGAGAAAATCATTTCCTAAAAAAAATCATGCATGTGGTCAGCATAAGCATTAAAATAAGTAATACGTAGGCAACTTCTTTGAATGAAATGTTCTTTCAAAGTGTACCTATTTTATTGTGGGTTCTTTCCTGTCCGTAGCCACGGTGGAAATTCCATCGGATAAATTCAGCTCCCAGGTGAATACTTCCAGCTCCAATCTATCAAAAGAAATCAAACAAATTGGATTAAACTCAGGAGAAGAACTATATGCAGAAATCAGGTTTGTCATCATTATTAGAATATTTCTTTGAGCCATTTACACTTCTTTCCTTGCATTAAAAACTTTTATCAATACCTTAAAATTCAAAAGACCATAGTCTGTCATTTGAACCTTAATCCCTCACTCACTCTTCTTCCATGACCTTTCAGGTCATTAACTACTTCCACTTTTTTCCCTTCGTATGTTTGCCATCACAAAATCAGACTTTTCTTTTTAGGGATAAGAATTTTAATGCAGTTGGCCCAGCTCTCCGAAGGAAAGCAAAGCTCATTTCATCTCAGCTGGATGCAAGAAGTGTAGAGAAAACTGTCCAAGAGATGAAGCAGTTTGTTGCCCGTCTTCCCCACATTCTTGCTTCAAAGCATTCACTCGAAGTCCGTAAGTGTGCTGTCATCGGTCATGGTTGACCAGTGGATATATCCCGTGGCTACTGAGTAGGGTACCAGGGATCTCTGGACACTCCTAGCTAAACCCAAGTCGAGTTATTTTCTGGGTACCAGATCTTCCTGGGAAACCACAGATGGCACAGGGTGAAAGGAATTGTCCCCTCCTCCCTGATGTGTGAATTTCCTAATGGCATTCGGATTAGGGCTAGGTGAGCTTTAATCTCACCTATCAAACTAATCATAGGGTTGAAGATTGTGATGTTAATGTCCTGACATAGATATAATTTTTCTCCACCCATCATACCAGTATTGTTGACTTATGTGGAGTTATGTCGGTATCGTGTTGTGGAGGGTAATGTCATTGTTGGTGCTGTATTTTTGAAAGAATCACGTGTGTTTCAGAGAAGGCAAGATGGTGGCATATATTTCTATTTTATTTAAATCTAAATGCCTTTATTAGGGCTGTTATGTTACGCTTATTATAAGGTTGATCTAGACACTCCTATATCGATATTCCAGTCAACAGGTGACCATCAACAGGGAGAAGTATTTTGAGAGCCTTGGAAAAAGATAGGACAGTGATGGAGCACTGTTCATAGTAAAGTCTTGACTTGACTTTGAACAGTAATCCAGTGACCAAAATATCAATATAGGAGTCTCTATATCACCCTTATTTTTAGAGTATAGATTTTTTCCTTTAAAACCACTTAATAAGCAATAGTTCACACCTCATCTTTCAACGTAACATATTGAAGTGGCTATTTCACGAAGATAACTTGTAGCAATTAAGATGTACACAAGCACATTGGACTTCTCCAGTTACCGCCATTATTTGGAGTATTGTTTTTTTACTTATCTCTATAAATTTTTACTCCATCCCTTTTCAACTAAATCATTTCATGTCTTTTTATCCTTCAAAAGACACCACGATAGCAGAGCTGATAAAGGAGAACACTGATTCTGAGGAGTTTCTGGATTCACTGCAGAAGGAACAGGAATTCATGAATGGAATTGACACTGATAAGATCCATCCATACATTGAAGATCTAATTGCTCAGAAAATACCCCTAATTAAGGTAACAGTTAATGTTGACACCAACTTTTCCATTCAAGAGAATTGTTTGCTCTGTGATAATTGCCTTTTCTTTGTGGAAGAGCTGATGGCTTGTATACTGTTTTCTGTAATTTTCTTAGACCATGAAATACTGATGCCTTATGGCACATTTCATAAAGTGATTGAACAAGCTGAGGCATTTAAGTATGGTAATGCGTGTATCAAACATTAATTAACCCCTTCGCGTCTGGAATGCAACTATTCCAAATGAGTTATTTATTTATTAAGTCTTCATTCAATGAAAATATTTCATGAAAGAATGCTTTCATTAAAGCATACTTTGCTAAGCTTTGAAACCAATGACATGTGCATAAGCATTTGTATATATAAGGTGTCCAAAAAGTTGTATTTGTTTGAGACCCATGGTTAATAAGTTGCATATGCTGTTTTATCATAATTTCCACAATTTTCAGGTTTTGAGATTGCTATGCCTTCAGTCTGTGACAAATAGTGGACTAAAACCAAAAGTTCTTGATCACTACAGACGAGAAATCATCCAGACTTATGGGTTTGAACATTTACTCACAATGTTGAACCTGGAAAAAACTGGGCTACTCAAAATGCAGGTATGCTATCGAAAAACCACTATGGTTCCCACATGATACTCCAATTAGACATTCATGTGTAGAATGAAGAGTAATTACAATTCAGAACAGTTTCAAGAATTAAAATTCATATTCAGCTTTTCATTTATTTGACTTAATTTGTGTTACCACAATCAATCAATTCAATCTTGAAGAACTTTGATGTAGGGGCGAGGTCTCCAAGCTCCACCTTGGGACTTTTAACCATTTAACTTCTGATCGTCTCTCTTCATTCCGCAGCAAAGTGCTCGACCTTACACTGTGTTGCGCAAGACTCTAAGGCTCACAGTCGAGGATGGCAGTGAAACGGACCCGACAGATGTCTCTTATGTCCACTCTGTGTACGCCCCGATAAGCGTGCGCCTGGCACAGGCCCTCTCCCGCCCCACTGGCTGGAAGTCGATCCAGGATGTCCTGGGTCTCCTTCCTGGGCCGACCATCCTCCACCAGCCCGCATCCGTCGTGCAGACACCTGCTCCCATCGCATCTACCTTGTCGCCACTGCTGCAGCACACGCCCCGAAGTGAGTTGGTCCTCACATATGCATACATTAGAGTTTACTCTTGATGTCTGTTTTTTTTGGGGGGGTTAGCAATCACAGTTGGGTAAAGAGCAGGCGAGGGTGTGATGATGAGGTGAAGCACTGAATGCAGTTGTAACTTCTTTAAGGAGTGCAACCCACTTAATATGCATACATATGCTGCAGTTTAGTTTGTGAGAAAGCATGAATGCATAGACAAGTGTTTTGGATGGAGTGCACCCAGTTTTCAGGTTGTTGCTATTCATATACTCTATGGTTCTAGGCTGAAGTATGTATGTGAAAATTCATGTCCTCAGGGAAATGATAACTTAAAACACTCAAGTAACATTGCACAGAATTTTATTCCCATGGTATGACTAGTCTCAGGATCGGAGCTGGAGCATAGTGGTCCCTCATGCCTTCCCCGACTAGTCTTCCCATCTTAGCTTCTTGATTCAGTGTCACTTCTTTGGCCCTTCTGTTAAGTTTCTCCTCTTCTAAACAATCTTAATTTTGATACTTTGTATATTTCAACAAAACAGATTATACAATTCACAACTGGCTTTGAAGGTTATCATCATCATCTGGTGTTGATAGGTTTATATGCATAGGCTAATATACTTTAATAAAATTCACTGAGGATCACTTGGTGGAATTCCATAGTGGCACAAAATATATGAGGTGTTTGCTTTGTATACTTTGTTGAGAAGATGGAGAGGGGGGTGGACATGGCAGAGGGTTTATAGGTTTGAGAGGTGTACAACTGACT
>WURS02445220.1:0-14606 GCA_011762765.2 Rhinocypha anisoptera
AGAGGGAGAGGGAGAGAGAGAGAGAGAGAGAGAGAGAGAGAGAGAGAGAGAGAGAGAGAGAGAGAGAGAGAGAGAGATGCTGTCGGCCTCGAGTGCCTACCACCTCGTTGGGTGTCACTCGATCCTCCTCATCAAGTCTCGATCGCGGCCTCTTAGCCTGAGTGATGAGATGGCTATTTCGACAGACTGACCGCTACGGCTCTCGTCCTTTGCCGTGAGCCGCAAAATTTATGGCATCAAGAGAGAGAGAGAGAGAGAGAGAGAGAATGAGAGAGAGTGTGTGTGTGAGAGAGAGGGAGGGAAAAGAAGAATAAGAGAGGAGAGAGAGAGACAGTTGAAGTTCGGCGGCACTTCGAACCGGGCCCCATACATCACTTTGAAACGTCACCATCACTTTAACGCACACACTGGCCCAGTGACTATTTCACATGAATCGTGTCCAGGCCCGAAAATCAAATCTCATCTCTCTCCCGCAAGCAAACAACAAATTGGAAAACATGGTATCGATAAGATAACCTAACCTAAGTCTTTAAGTCTCAGCACCTAGGACGCTTCTAATTCGAGGAATTCGAAATGGAAAAAAACGTGCATGACTACAGTGTACTGAGGCTTATCATTATTGCTCATCATGTATACACACACGCACACATCATCACCATCTCTGCAACAAAGCTTTTAAATCATCCCAAAACAGTCCAAAGTGATCAAGTCAAATTGCATTGAATCAAGTGAAGTAAAAAATATTAAGTTGAATATAAGAACCCTGAAAAATCAACAAAAATCAATCAAACGGGATTTGTGTGTGAGTGAAACTTGTGAAAGGACAGTTTCAATTTCAATTTCAACACACACACACACACGCACAATTCGTACGTTAATGAAAGCTATTAAGATCAATTACGTCCTTGATTGATCTACTTAATTCAATCTATCTTGTTTTTTCTATCAAATAGATTCTAGTGAGGGGGTATTCACTTCACTTAAGATCCGTTTTCCCAATCATCATCATCATTTCGCTCAATTTAAGTCAAGAAGAAGTAGAAGAAGAAGCAGCAGAAGACAAGATTTAAAATCACTGTATCATCACACAGTGTGATGATGACCGTTACCAATGGAAACGATCGAGAGAGAGAGAGGCATTGAGAGGGCACTCTCTCTCTCCTCACATTCATCATCATCATTAGAGTGACATGTGTGCGCTAAAGCCACTGAATGTCATCAACGAAATATTTTACTACTATACCCCACTTGGTGTGCTCTAATCGCTCGAATCTAAGTGAAGACATATTCCACAGTGTGCACTTTGGAAGAGAGAGAGAGAGAGAGAGAGAGAGAGAGAGAACATTTAGACATCATCATCAATTAAAAGTGCGCGCAGGTGACCGCTTGGTGGTCCCCTAAGCTAAGGTATGTCGGGTCGATCATCATAGTCGTCGTCATCATCTATCGATCGGTGATGCATCTTAGAGGGTATGCCACAAGCTGTGCTTCCCCTCTCTCTCTTTCTCTCTCTCTCTCTCTCTCTCTCTCTCACTTTCTCTCTCTTATTCTCTCTTTCTCCCTCATTCTCTTTCTCTCTCATTCTTACTCTCTCTTTTTCATTCTCTCTCTCTTCTCTCTCTTTCCTCTTTTCTCTCTCTTTCTTTCTCTCTCTCTCTCTTTCATGTTTTCTCTTTTTCATTCTCTCTTTATCTCACTCTCTCTCTTTTCTTACTCTCTCTCTCTCTCTCTCTCTCTCATTCTCTCTCTCTGTTTCTCTCTCATTCTCTCTCCCCCACACTCGGTGGCTTGTGCGCTTCTCAAATCCAGAAGGAATTGCTGTCAGTGCGGGATGGAATTTGCCACCAGTGGCTTTTCAAATCCGGTCGCGTGCTGCGCCTGAGCATCACCACACGTCCGTCCGTCCGTCAAACTTACCTTTGGTCTTCTTCTTCATCATCATCATCATCTTTTTCTTCTTTTTTCCCCTTGTGCCCTTTGCTCTGCTTTGCTTTCCGCTATGCCGAATGCCATAAGCTATATATTTAAGCTTGCTGAGCATTTTAATGTGTTCGCAGAAGCGAGCAAGCGCGCGCAAGTCGCGAGCCGCATCCGACTGTGTGTGAGATGAGATGAGGTAAGTGGCGGCACAATCCTAACACTGCTCATCTCACAGTGGCACCCTGAGAGAGAGAGAGAGAGAGAGAGTAAGAGAGAGAGAGAGAGAGGGAGAGAGAGAGTAAGAGGTGATGTACTCGTGCCCGGTGTGCCGCACATTAGCCACCATTAAGCCAGTGGGAGGCCAAAAGGTGCATACTGTGCACGAGTATACACCGAAACTCTATTTCTCTCTCTCTCTCTCTCTCTCTCTCTCTCTCTCTCTCACTCACCCGATCGAGCTCCCGGGGCGCGAAGACAACCTCACCTCACCTTCATCTCTCATCACACACACAACCTCCCATCTCTACCAAAGGATTTTACATGGTCTACTTTAGAAAAACCTTAAGAGAGAGAGAGAGAGAGAAGAAAAGGTGATCGATTGGTCAATATGAGGTGAGGAGAGATGATGAACTGAATTTTGGTTGGTTTGTTTTTGATTGATTGATTGAGAAGCTCTCCCAATTTCTAGAAACCCTAGAAACCCTTAAGATATATATAGATAGATTGAGTTGTTCACGTGACATTGTCACTTTCAGGTCACGCATGATAGATTAGCAAGCTACCTCTTTTGTTCTTGTCTTGTCTGACTCGCAGTTACAAATTGAATAAAAAGGTCAAAGAACGAGGAAACATACAACTTTGGGTTGAGATTGGAGATTTCTAAAGAAAGCTTTCTTGGTGTGTTTGAACCAGGACAAAGAGTGGAATTAGCAGTATCGAAACAGTTAGAGAATGCAACTATTACAACAATGAGCAAAATGGAAAGGTTAAGTCTGACTCGAACTCGGTTCAAGCTAGTATAACTGGCCAAATTACATGGTGTGTGTATGTGCGCAACGGGATTATCCAATTTGATGTGACGTGCTGGATTATCGCATCAAAACACATACTTACACATTCACATTTACAGTGGTCTATATTTTGATCTCTCAACTGTTCCCAAAGTTTGATTCGCTACTCGTGAGGTTAACTCGAGTGGGTTAATGACTATCCTTGGCACCTTGAGTCAGTTAGTGAGTGAGTGGAGATTGAGATCAATCAAACCAACGTGCCAAACGTTGATGCCTCAATTAACCTTTTAAGTCAATCTCTCTCTCCCTCTTTCTTCTTTCTTTCAATCCATATGAGAATGTGATGTCTTGACTCTTGTCAATGAGTATGTGTGTGTAATAGTGAGTGAGTAGGAGAGAGAGAGAATGACTCGTCAATCGGTAAGTCAATCAAAATATCGATGACTCGATGGCACGATTGATTGGCAGAAGCAGTGCTGCCTACACTTTACCAAAAAGGTTTTTACTTACTGAGTAATGCAAAACGAGAGAGAGAGAGTGAGAGAGAGAGAAAGTAAATGGGGGAAAGAAAGCCAAAAACTAAAACAAAGACAGATAAAAGAAATTGAAATAGTGAATAAATGAATGAAATAAGCGATAATTAGAAATAATAAAATAAAGTTGCAATAAAAGTTGCAAATAAAAGGGGAATTAAGATAAGAAATGGTTGGAATTAGAGAGCTAAGGAGTATATGGAGAGTTTATATCAAACAATATTGGTAGCCACACACCCACCAGAGAGGGAGAGAGAGAAATAAAGAGAGAGAGAGAGAAAGAGAGAGAGAGAGAGAGGGAGAAAGAATCTAGTAGAGTGCAACACCAACGAGAGTCACGAAAAACTTCCATATTCAACTTATATATTGAATGAACTCATTCGGTAAAGCAAGTTGGGTTTCCAATTAAATTCTCGTGTTGATCACGATCAATTCAAGGTAGTAGGAGAGGAGGTAGTGAAGAATGAGAAAAGAATGAAGAGAGATAGAGAGAGAGAGAGAGAGAATGAGAGAGAGAGAGAGAGAGAGAGAGCCACTGGCACCTTCTTTTTTACGGTAGTGTTCTTTCTTTCACCATCAGTTCATCATCACTACCAAGTTCCGGTCAAAGGTCATCAGATCGTGATTGGTCGGTCGGTCGGTTGGTGGCGTATCGATTTCATTGAGTAGAACTTCTTTTTCCTTCTCTCTCTCTCTCTCTCTCTCTCTCTCTCTCAAGTGAACTTTGCCATTCGTGATGATGATGATGTTGGTTATGTTGGAAGTGATGCTTCCGAGCTGCATCGATAGTTCACCACATCACGAGAGTGGATGCGGCTCGTAGTAAACTAGAGAGAGAATGAGAGAGAGAGAGAGAGAGAGAGAAAGAAAAAATGAGAGGGGAGAGAGAGGGGGGGAGAGAGAGGAATGCCGATATTAATGATTTTGCAGAGGTCAAAGGTAGAAAACAAGAGAGAAAGCGAGTTCAAATGTACAAACAAAGAGAATGTCCAAAACAATAAACGAGATGCAATATGACACGGATATTGTCTGATTAGTTCTCACTCTCTCTCTCTCTCTCTCTCTCTCTCTCTCTCTCTCTCTTCCTCTCTTTCATTCTCTCTCTCTATTTCTCTTCCTCTCTCTCGCTCTTCCTCTCTTTCATTCTCTCTCTCTTTCTCTCTCTCTCTCTCTCTCTCTCTCAAGAGCGTCACGGTGGCTCGATTCTTCGATAAATTGTTTAGAGTGGTGAGGAGAAAACATTCCATCCAGTGGTCAATGGTGGCCATCCATTCACCGAGTGTCAGATTGAGAGTGAAAGAGAGAGAGAGAGAAAGAGAGAGAGAGAGAGAGAGAGAGAGAGACAGAGAGAGAGAGAGAGAGAGAGAGAAGAGAGAGTGCCACTGAAGAAGTTAGTATGTCTACTCACTCTCTTATCATCTGACCATCTTTTGAAGACAAGTGTCACCCATTTCTCTCTCTCTCTCTCTCTCTCTCTCTCTCGAGTAACGCAAATTGATGACACGCGACCATCGTGCGCTTGTCCACGATCGATATATATCGTATATATAAGTAACTAACTATATCAATGAGCCACCTTTGTTTTATTATTCGGTTTGACTGGACAATTTAGATTGATGACAGCCGGGCATCGTTCGGAAAGTCGAACTGAAGAAGAAGAAGAAGAAGAACTGAGAATTTTGACTGTCTATAAACTAGTCTGTCATGAAAGAGAGTGAAAGAGAGAGAGAGAGAGAGAGAGAGAGAGAGAGTGGAAAAGAATGAGAGCATTCATACTGAAAGCCAAAATAGTAACACACAGACACACACACGGCAGACAACGATCAATGACTCACAAGTGTCACAATTTGTAATTTGAAATTTTTCAAGTTTCTCTTGAAATAGCAACTTTGCTTTAATTTAATTTATTTCTATTCTCACAAAATTGAATATAATAGAAAATAGCAACAACAACAAATAGAAGAGATTCCTGAATGCGTAATTGGGTTTAATTTCCACACACACAGAGAAAAACAATGAACTTTGAGAGTTAGAATGAAAGAGAGAGAGAGAGAGAGAGAGAGAGAGAATTTTAAGGCACAAAACTTGCAAATTGCAAAATCATATACCATTTGAAGAGTGTTTAGTGTCCGTTTAACAGTCTCAAAAAACAAGATTTCAAATGGTTACAATTTGGTGCTCGGCCAATTTGTAAACTTAAACACTTCGGACCCTGCAGGCACCTTTTGGGTTGTGAGAGTTTTGTTTAAAGAGAGAGAGAGAGAGAGAGAGAGAACAATTGGCCCCGAGTCCTGTTCGAGTTCAATTGGACTCAATTTGTAGATCTCTAATTGTCTTTTCGTTTTCTTCTTCTCTTCTATTTTAGCACAAAAATAGCTTCTTCGTTTGAGCTCTACCTGTCTGTGTGATCCTTTTTTGGGGGGATGATATTCCCTTAGGTAAATGTTCAATTAGACGAAACAATGGTATATATTAGGGAGAGCGAGAAAGAGAGAGAGAGAGAGAAAGATGGAAGGTTAAATAGGGCGAGCGAGTTAAACCCGGTGATTATCGCGGTACGCATAAGGTTAACCAATTAGGGTCCCGAGAGAGAGAGAGAGAGAGAGAGAGAGAGAGAGAGAGAGAGAGAGAGAGAGAGAGAGAGAGAGAGGGTTCGACGAGGAGCACAGAAGCCTCTCAAGTGGTTGAAAGCCTGAGGGGACTCATCGCTCTCTCTCTCTCTCTCTCTCGAGCAATACGGGCTCTCAATCATTCAAACCCTAGAAGCTCATACAGTTACAAAAAAGAGAGCAAAGACATATACAGATATACAAGTGAGTGAGTAAGTGAAAGAGAGTAAGAGAGAGAGAGAGAGAGAGAGAGAGAGTCAAACGATTCAAATATCGAATGGCTTCACTCACTCACTTGTGCCAATGGCATTGCAATTATGTTCAATTTGGAGACCCTTTTAGAGAGAAAGTGCTAGTGAGTAGAGAGAGATACAAGACAAAAGAGGAGAAAGAGAGTAAAAGAAAAGTAGCAAGAATTTAAGTTTTTGGCAAAAAGTAGAGTAAAAAGAGTGAACTGTGGGAGAGCAACTCAAGCAGCACAGTTGCAGTAGCACCAATTTGTCACTGTCAGAAGGTACCATCATTTTCAGGTTAGGTTCTTAGAGAGAGATAGAGAGAGAGAGAGAGAGAGAGAGAGAGAGAAAGAGATGAGAAAATCTTTTTGTAATAAACTAGTTATTCCCGTTTAAATAGGAATAACTCTAAAGGTATCGATGATTGTGAGTGGTATAACTTATTGCCAATAAGTTATTGGTATCGATGATAGTGAAGGATAACTTAATTGTATTGAAGATAGTAAAGAATAATTCAATGGGATCAATGATAGTGAGGAACAACTCAATGGGATCGATGGTGATTCAATGAAATCGATGTGGTAACAAAGTTGAAGAAAAGACAATACGCACTGTTTCCTCAAGTGTTAACTACGCGCATGCGCTTATTTGTGTTTTTGTGACTTTTCCTGATTTTCCCCGTCATCATCGTATCACAACATGCTTTATATATAAAGTATAAAAATTTTCACAAATATAAGGGTATTTTACCTTTTTACCTATGAGAAGCTGTTTTTGTATTTTCCGAGAGTAAATTAATTTAGTTGATCATATGGTAATATTTTATCTCTCTCTCCCTCTTTCAAATATTTGTGTGTTTAGATTATAAATCAACCAGAAATAAGATTGAAGATGCACTTCACGTTTACAATCTTTTTGGGTGAACTTTGTGTGTGTGTGTGTTGGCAAGTCAAAAACAATAATGCTCACATTACTAAACAAATTTCTATTGTCTGTGGGATAAGAGACAAAAGATATATAAGAGCTGTATGTTGATATATGTTGATAATTCTCGAAGAGATTAGCCAAGGGATTAATAGAGTGAATAGGGATTTAAAGGTCATGAGATAATGAGGTTATCTATTTACCTATTTTTATATGCGTTTAATAATTGAAATATAAACACAAGAATGTGTCGTATTTGTACTTTATTTGTGGCTAAAACTTAATAATTTAAATTTTGTTTAAAAATCAAAATCAAATCAATCGAAAATTAAACTATAACTAAATAAGGTATTTTTAGCTTAAAATTAAAATATATTTCAATAAGTACTGATTTTAGCTTAAAATAATGTCTCAAACAACAACAACAGACAAAATCCATTGAAAAATAAAAAACAAGATCAAAACAGAAAAGCTTGTTAGGTTTTAGTAATCTTAACAAGATCTTTCTTGTTTTTTTGCTGTTTTTGTTCTTGTTCTGCTGCTCTCAAAGGAGTGATTTAGTGTTTTCACTGTGTCACACATTCACATCTATATATTCAAAGTGAAGAGTAAAATAAAAAATATCTAAGCTAAAAACGGAATTAATTACCGAAATGTGTCTCTCTCTGTGTATTTGTGTTGATGCCAAATTGGTTTTCTGTGCTTCTGGCACTTTTCTTTGATGACAATCTCTCTCTCTCTCTCTCTCTTTCTCTCACTTACCCTCTATATCTCTCTTTTTTCTCTATCACTTACCATCTTTATCTCTATCTTTTTCACTAACACCTCTCTCTCTCCCTCTATCTCACTAACCATCTCTATCTCTATTTTTCTCTCTCCTACTCTCTCTCTCTCTTTCACTAGCCATCTCTCTCTCTCTCTCTCCCTAACCCTCTCTTTCTCCCTAACTCCCCCTCTCTCTCTTTCACTAACCATCTCTATCCCTATCTTTTTCTCTTCCTAACCCTCTCTCTCTCCCTCTCTATCACTTTCCCCATTCTATCAAGTGTCTATTTAGGCAGCGTTTCTAGTAAGATTTATACTTGCCACTGGGCAGCGTTCAATGTCAGTCAAGCTCCTCCAGGGTTGAACTCACTTTTGACAACTTTAGAAGATGCGCCACCACAAGTGTCAAGTTTGCTAAATGCTCAAAATTCTCTGTTTTCTTTCTCTCTCTCTCTCTCACACACACACACACAAACTCCAACTCTCTCCCTTCTCTCTCTCTATCTTACCGAATCATCAAACACCAAGCCGGACCTCGGATGGCAACCGAGCTCAGTGGCACTTCACCTAATCCCTCTGAGCTTCATCTCTCTCTCTCTCTCTCTCTCTCTCTCTCACAAGTTCTCTCACCCCAAAAGGTTTTTGTTAAGCATCTTAACTTGGTTATTCCCTATCTCTCTCTTTCTCTTTCTCTCTTCACATCCCGAAAAGGCCAAATGTCAATAATATGGATTGGTTCTCAATCGATGCCGCCACCGCACCGCATCTTCCATGAGAAATGCGCGACACCCTCTACTCGGCTACAGGAGAGGGAGAGGGAGAGAAAGAGAGAGAGAGAGAGAGAGAATGAGAGGGAGAGAGAGAGAGAGAGAATGATCGGATTAACCAAACTCATGCATCGAGATTTACCTGACGATGCCGACTCTCTCTCTCTCTCCCCTTTCTCTCTCTCTCTCTCTCTCTCATTCTCTCTCACGGGCATAAAAAGAACATCAATGGACATCGAAATCCATCCAAACGATGAGACCCAAACTTTCTGAACAGCCTTTTGTGCTACCGGTGACTTGAGTACGATCCAAAAGTAATTGAAATGTCCAAGCTTTACTTTACTTTTTGTTTTCAACCTCTTATATATATCAACTTTTGATTCTCACCCCACATTTCTCTTTTTATTTTATATTTAGTTTTACTTTTATTAAGCTTTATGATTATTATTATTATTATTTGTATTATTTTCAAAAAAAGTCGGAATTGAGTTCAAAGGGAAATAAGTGATTACGGAATTTATGACCGTAAAAGATGAATGAACATAAAACCGAATTGAATAAGTGGGAAATATGTAATAAATAAAACACTAAGTTAGTGAGTGGGTGTTAGGTGGGAATGAGAAAGAAAGGGAGAGAGAGAGAGAGAGAAAGACTTTATTATTATTTTATCAAATAAATTTCAATTGTAAGTACTCCTATTGCCATCTAGCGTCAAAAATGCAAACTACCATTGACAAATGAAAACCACTTCATAAGTTTCTTTAAAGACTCACTACTGCCATCTGTCGTTCCAGTTTGTTACTACTATTATAAAACTATTTTCTTTATCTTACATTCTAGTCCCTAGATGGCAGTATCGTGATTTGATTTTAAATTTTTTTGAATAATAAAAAATGTAAACTTTTGTATTTATGTGGAATATACAATAAAAGCTTGATTGTGTAAATTAGTTAAAAAATAAAACCATTTTTCAAAATAGACAATTAATTACTGTTTTAAAAAATTTCTATTAAGAAATTGTATATAAAAAACATTATGTAATGGGGAAAGCGAAAAAATTACAAAACTTGTCTAAGCGCCACCAGATGGCGTTATATAACCATATTAAGCCAACTAATCATTTTCACTCAATTTTTCGAATATATCGCTTATCGCACACAAAGATCACACTCACTTCTGAATCATCTCATAGTCATCTTATCATTTCTTAAACATTTAAACTGTTAACTGTTATCATGTTAAACTGTTAGAGAAAGTTTCGGGAAAAAAAGTTGGAAATGCTTATAAGTGACTCATAAGAAACTATCTCTGTGCTGTGTGTTGGGTTATCTCTCAAGTTTATTTTTTGTTTTAAATTTTAGATAACTTTAGATAATTTTAAACTTTAGATAATAGATTTTTTTCCAAGAATTGATATTTGAAAGGAGTGAAGATAAAATAACATCCATATTACCGTGATCCAACGTTAATGGAATGATGCCGAGATAATGGAGCAACACATCGATTCTAAGACAATCCATAGAGAGAGAGAGAGAGAGAGAGAGAGAGAGAGAGAGAGAGAGATGCTTTGTGTTTGTCTTCTCGAGGGACTTAACTGCCATTATCCGCACCACTCTCTCTACTCTTTTCGACACTTCGATCCGGTGAGACTCTGACTAGACCAACTGGCACTTTTCTCCTTATTTTCATGATCATCATCATCATCATCAACAACAAGAGTATATCTCATCCAGCTAAAAGCATCCTCATCTTCATCATAACATCATCGACACAAATTCTCCAAGGTAGACTCGCTATTCTTGCTAAGTCATTCTTAGTGCACAAGAATTGAGTAGAATAATCAAGATTTCAATATAATATATTTCCGTTATCTTATATCGTTATCTAAAGCAAAAGTTTGGTGTTTATGTGGTCTAGTTTGCAATTTGTAAGATTTGTAGACCAATTGATATATTTACATAATTGTTTTGATTAAGAAAAGTTAGTATAAAATTAGATTTGTTTAATTAGTAAGAATTAAAATATAATTTATTTTTGAAGAAAAGTTTTACTTTGAAATTGAGTATATGAAGTAACATAATAAGTCAAATTATCTTAAAAAACTTCAAAATTTAGAATGTAGTAGAATTTGTCGAATCCGACTCGTTGGTCACTACTGGCATAGCTGTTTTGAGAGAGAGAGAGAGAGAAGCCTGATTTATGGGCAATTCCCTTAAAAGTTAAAATTACCTGTAGTGACTTCAAGTTTGCCTTCCATATTAGCTGTTTTAAAGGTTTTTTCTACGGTAACCTCACACAAATAGGTACCGGCAGTTTCGAGAGTTACGTTTTGTAGATATATAGATTTTTCGTTGGATAAGTTTACCTATAGGTAAACGTTTAGTGAAAGATTGACACAAAAACGGAAAGATAAAGATTAAAATTAAGGAATCGCAACCCAAGATATGTATTTACATAGAAAAGTTTCTGGGAAGTTTCTTGCTAAAAAGCACTATCAAAGTAACGTTATTCTAAAAACTTTCTTTTAGAGTTGGCTTTTCCTGCAATCCCTATCTAAATGATAATACTTACATCAACCATGATTCCTGGTTCATTAATGTGCACGCTTACATCTGGCAAAAATCTAAAATTTTTTAAATTTTTTAAAAAAGATAATTTTAAAAATGTTTTGTCTAGTTTTTAAAAGTAATTGTTACCGGTAGATCTCTTTGGAATCTTTGTACCACTTGATTGAGTAGAATGTTTCGGAGCCAAGCTCATAGTTGCAGGTAAGCTTTGCAAATTGGCCAACCACGACTGGACTTGGAATGTCTATACTCGTGATCTTGAGACTTTTAGGTGGTGCTTTAAATGAGAGAGAGAGAGAGAGAGACAATGACAGAGAGAGAGAGAGAGAGAGAGATAGAGACAGAGAGACAAAGAGAGAGAGAGAGAGCCAAGAGACAATGACAGAGAGAGAGAGAGAGAGAGAGAGAGAGATAGTGAGAGAGAGACAAGAGACAATGACAGAGAGAAAGAGAGAGAGAGAGAGTGAGTGAGAGAGAGAGAGATAAACAGAGAGAGAGAGAGAGAGAGAGAGAAATTATATTTTATTATTATATAAAAATAATGCAATTTGTCTAATATTAATTAAACTTACCTGCAATGACGGCAAGTTTACCTTCTCTTCTGACTGTTGTAAAAGTGGTACCTACGGTAACCTCACACAAATAGGTACCAGCAGTTTCGAGAGTTACATTTTGTAGATGGATAGATTTCTCATTGGATGAATTGGCCTTAAATATAAAAGAAAGACTGTTAAAATAAAACCTTAACCAGCATTTTTGTATTGTTGTATTTTTGTGTTGTTGTGTTAGAGAAAATTCCCGAACAAAAGTGCTGGTTAAGTTTAGAGCCATAATTAAAACTAACCCAAAATATAAATACCACAAAATTTCAACATTGCAATCCCTAGAACCTAACATTTAACTAGGGCTCTCCAAAGCAAAATCCAAAGCACGTAAAAACTGCACTTATCTACGAAAGCAACTTCACAATTGGTCCTAAAGTGCCGTTTTTCTTCCAAATTAATTTTTGTTTAGGTTTTGCTGAGAGTCCTAATTTAACCTACAAATATAACTGACATTCAACTAATTTTTAGTAGTGTGATGCATAAAGATTGAGATAATGTTACTTACATCAATAAATATTCCAGGTTCATCAAGGTTCAAGTATACACCACCTAAATCTGGATAAAATCTAGAATGATTATAAATTTAAGAGAAAATTTTTTTTACAAGAATTCACAATATTACCGGTAGATTGCTGTAGAATCTTTGAACCACCTCAACGAGTAGAGTTCTTCAGTGCCAGTTTCATAGTTACAGGTTAGGTTTGCCGATTCGCCAACCATGACTTGACTTGGAATTTCAAAACTCGTAATCTTGGGAGGAGCTGAAATGTTTTTGTTAAAATAGTTTCAAAATTAATTTAATTAATTCGTATATAGTTGGGATTTAAGAAAGGAACGTAACCGGAAGTGAAATTTGACTCACTCCTATTTTGCTACTATCTTTATGAATACCACACTATAGTTAAATGTACTGTTCGGGTTAGAATAAAGATGAGAGAGAGAGAGAGACAAAGAAAGAGAAAGAGAGACTCACCTATGCCAACCGCAAGTTGACCTTCCATAGTTGCTGTTTCCAAAGTCGGACCTTCAGCTAAAACCTCACATCTATATTTGCCTAAATTACTTTGAGTCACGTTTTTAAGATAAACCGTTTTGTTGTTTGACAAAGTGGTCTGAAATACACGAATTAGAAATAAATTAAATAAATGGAGAGAGAGCATAAATTTTAAACTTACATCAACCATAATTCCAGAGGTTCTAAAATAACTACCCTCTGGTCTATCTTTTGCCACCAATCTATTAAGGTATAATTTTTTTGTAAATAAGCATTTATGTACATATATACAGTTGTATTGTTAAAAATGTTAGGATATTGGAACTTTTCTGTACAATGATTTAAATATTAATGTTAGGTTGACATTACCGGTAGAATTCCACCGAATTTCGGTACCACTTGATCGAGTTGAGTGTTGCATTTTCAAGATCATAATTGCAGGTAAGATTCACTGATTCACCAACAAAGACTGAACTTGGCATTTCCAAACTTGTAATCTTGAGACAGTGGCATCGGTGAATTTGATGTGTCAAGGTTACTTTTAAATAATAATTTTAAGCCTAGTATTTCAAAAGATTTAGGACTTACCAACTAATAAAAAGTAAAGCAACAACTTCATGACTATAGTTCTTACTTTATGATATGAAAAGTTAAAATTATAATTTTAATGTAATGTAAATCTTCGTGTATACGCTTCAAGTAAAACTAACTTAATTCATATCCAAGCTTTTCGGTTATATCAATGCTTGTGTCACTTATTATCAGTGCTTTTGAACAAGATAATATTCAAAGTCAATCCTTGAAACCCGGTTCATATTTTTATCAGACATATTAGTATCTTTTATAGATATAAATATTTTTTCTCTCTTGTTTGTCAGCAAATCAATCAAACATTGAACATTCGATTGATTTGCTGAATAGGTCATAAAGCCATGTCAAGTATTTTTCTCACTCACTAACAAATAACAAATTAGCAAGATGCAACAATTCAATTTCTTGTTGTTTCTTGAAGTCTGTTTCACTTTGGATTATTCCTTGTTTGGTTTAATAAAATATTTTTAAAAATATAATCAAGTTTAAACTTTGTTTATTAAGTTTTATAACATTATTTTGTCATTGAGTTTATAATCATTATAATAATAACGTATATTGAATCTTGAATTACTAAATTCTTTTTATTATTATTCTCAAAGCAATGATGGTAAAATAGGATGAGTATAAATGATGAGTTCAAAAGTTGTGTTGACTTGTGAATGGCAGTCTATAATTTTACATTACATTGAGTCTATGGAACAGACATTTCGGATAATCAAAAGAAAACCAAAAAAAATATATACTTAACTTGACTTGGCAAACAAAAAAACTGTAAATTGGACTTTGCCATCAAAGTTTCGTTTTGCAAATAGAGAAAGAGAGAGAGAACAGTTTTTAAAACTAATTCAATTAGATCATGATGATGATGGGGTAATTCTATCTCTCAACTCTCTCTCTCTCTCTCTCTCTCTCTTATGTGCATATTAGATGGGGTGGGTTTGATGTCTCACTCACTCACTTTCTCTCTCTCTCTCCTTCTCTCGCTCTCTCTCCCGTTTTCTCTCCCTCTCTCTCTCTCTCTCTCTCTCATCGCCTCAACATCATCGTCGGCCGGGGGGGTATAAAAGTTAATTAAGCAAATAACA
>WURS02445231.1:0-14606 GCA_011762765.2 Rhinocypha anisoptera
CTCCAAACATAATAATCAAGGGGGTTCAAATCCGGGCTATTCGGGGGCCAAAACTCCTTAGTCCAGAACATGTCCACATTATCTGACAGCCAGTTTTGGACTAAATGGCTCATGTGAGCCAGTGCACTGTTCTGCTGAAAGACATATTGCCTTCCCGAGGTCACAATTACCATCCACGGTTTCATGACATTGTTCAAAACATGCAGATACACTTCTTTATTGATGGTTTGTCCTTTTTCAAAGAAATGTGGTGGCATGAGATCACCCTCACTTGACACAACACCCAAGACATGAACGCTAACCGGAAATTTTGTTCGTGCAACAATTGGGATGTCCTCGGGGTTGTGGGCGAGCCAGCGATCAATTTTCCGGTTGATCTTTGCGTTAACAGTGAAAATCTTTTCATCAGAAAAGAATCTGATTTGCCCGGCCGCTTCATTTTTCAATGAACTCAATAACAGTTTGCAGCGAGCAACCCACTTTGTTTTGGCAGCTTCAGACAGCATCTGTCGCACCTTTATTGTGTACGACTTGTAATTTAAGTCCTCCTCTGCAATCTGACGCATTGTTTGCTTGCTGACACTCAACACTGACGCCAATTTCCTCAATGATTGCCCCGGGTCCTCCAAAATCAGCGCCTGAGCTCTTTCCACGACTGCTGCCATTCGTGACACGAGTTCCCTCGAATGAGATTTTCTCGTCAGGTTATTGGAAACTTCCCCAGACTTCTCAGAGGAATTGTACTTATTCACAATATCGTAAATAGTTGATCTGTGGTACCCAAAGGATCAAATGATTTCAGTCGCTGAATGCCCAGCGCAAAGACTTTTGATAATCGCGGCTCGTCAGTTGTACTCCGCACTTGTACATAACATATCAGCCATTTTGAGATTATAACTGTTGACTAGACGCCTATGGGTTTCAAGAACGCCAATCGCAACCTCTGACGAAATTATGATATGGCGGGAAATTCAAATTGAAATTTGTCTGTATTTAAGTGCTGCTCCCTGTATTGTACTGAGCAAACAGCATGTACGTAGTATGTATTGTAGAGCAAACATTGTACTAGTGAGTTAAATTGTTTATGTCCTGATAAATTCCTAAAATTTTAAACAAGGTTAACACTTTGAAGCCTATGTTATTAATATGTGCTAGTGAACATAAACCGGGGATTTTAGTTATTTTAGGCATTCACATTATATTACACCCTAGAGATAAGGAAACAAATTAACTTGACACATGTACATAAGAATCTATTTTCAACCAAAAAATAGCAAAGTTAAATGATTAAAGTATAAAAAAAATTATAATGTAAACAGTGAAGAAACTTTTTTAAACAAAAGAAAAGTTTTATGCTCATTATTTTCAGCAATAATGTGCTTCATATGATACAAATGGAAGCAAGTTTGTCATGTTAAGGCCGTTTATGTCTCACATTCATCATCAAGAAAATTAACCATACTAATTAAGTGTAATAATAATATTAATAAAGTTCACTTGACAAGACATAAACAGATGTGCAGATATACCACACATATGCCATGAACGGCAAAAAATGTATCTCACACTTCCTTCACAAAAAAAGTTCATTTAGATTGACCAAGATAGTAGCACGGTCCAAAATCAGGATGCAAGACAGCTGAGGGATTGCCCTTAAGCATTTAAATAGAAAATAGAGGACGAAAATAATCAGGGTGATTTTCTCTATCTTCAAACTTTATAGCCCAAAGTATGTTCAGACTTAGATCCCTGGGCCTATAAGTACAGTCCAAGGTATGTATACTTAGCCTTGGACTTCAAAGTGTTAAATGGACTTTTTGTTAAGATTACTGTTAGAGATTGAAACATGCAGTTTAGTAAAATAGGCAATTTAATCATATCTTGATTTGATGTCATAGATTTGTGCAGACCGGCTAGGGATGGCATATGGAAAACAGTTTATATAGAATGTTAGAGTAAGAAGCTATGGAGGTATGAAGAGGCTGGCAGATGACAAGATGGTTTGGAGAGCTGCTAAAAACCAATCTTAGGTTTAATAACCTGAAATGATAATCATTATGCTATATTAGCCAGGAATTGACAATTTTTTAATAAAATATACAGGTATAAACTAAATATGTATGAAGTACATGCACCATTTTAATTCAATTATTAATACTTTCAGTCATCGGATTCTTTTGGTTCATTGCTTGAATTATGCTGGAAGGGGACAAAGACTGTTCCTCTTGCTAATGGAGTGACCAGGAAGTTTTTGCAAGACGGTGATGAAGTAATTATGAAAGGTAATAATTTTATTTTTTATTTTATTTATTTATTTAGTTCTATTAACCCCTCAAGCGTAGAGGGCATTAATTAAAACCCATCCCAAAGGCCTTAGAAGTTTTAAACAAATTTGCCTTTTTGGAATTCTATCATTCAATAATTTATAACTTTCAGGACGTATCATTAGCATTGAAAATCTTTGTTAAAGCTAAAATTTTGCAAAAAATATTTCTAAATATTTCATATTCGTAAGAAGACTCAATACGATTACCTGTCTTGAAATCATGAAAATTCATAACTTCATCTATTTCTTCTGCTATGAGTGTTTATCATGTAATCATTTTATGTCTAAACTCTCGTTTTGTTGAGTATTACACATTCAGGCTTGATGTAGTGGAAGTTACACATAATGAAAGAAGATATAAGACTTTTCCACCAAAATAAAGATTTAATCCAGTGAGCATTTCTACTCAGTGAGTCATCATCCATGATTGAAACACGTCATATTAATTCTTTATTTTGATGGATAGGTGCTATATCTTCTTTCATTTTATTCTCATTTTTTTGGTTAAAGCGGTAGTATAAAAGTATTTGGATGACTTTACCATAGAAATTTTGCTTCATGTGATAAGTTTCAAAACAATTCAGGGCACAAACCCATCACACAAGACATTCTGATCTTGACATCCTTGGAAATGGTGGCTCACTTCATGAAATCTTTCACTCAGCATAACAATTTTCTTCTTGAACAATATTAAGAATGAATTCTTCCTCAAAAAATAACTGAAAAATACCTTCAGCTCTGGACAACTTTGGGGCTTCACCTTGAGGTCAGAGACCGCCAACGAACATTTCTCTAACACCATAGTAATCTCCCACACTCTACCACACAAAGTTTTCTGCTTTTTTAATATCCTCAATTTCATTAAATTGTTGTTATGTTGCCAATTTCAGAGTGATCACTCATTTAATTTTTGCCATCACTTTCTGAACTCACACTATTGTCAGAATCTCCTGCAGAAGTATTATTTAAATTATTTCCTTGTCACCTGGAAATGGTAATCCTTTTCTACTTGTTGAAATCCAGGGTAACCAAAATAACCACTTGCATCAAGTACATGCAACGAAAATGACACTACACAATATGAAAGGACACGACACAGCATGAAAGATTCCAGCTGACTGAAATGCTTGGTTTCGAGATTCGTTCAAGGGATTAGCAAATACTTAACGGAACCCAGTTTAGGCTGACTGTTTAGAAAGAATCTTATCCTCAAAGATTACTGCAAATGAAATACAGAACAGAGCGAAGCACATGGCCCCTTCACTTGCGATTGCAAGATGAATCATTCGTTAATGGGGCTTGAGATGATAATGCACAAGGAATAGAGAGATAGAAGGGAGAGAACTAACGGGGAAAATATTGTATCTCAACCTAAAAGAGTTGACCCTACATGTCATCCTACCGTTGGAATAGGCAGATGTTTTGACAATGGTACCAAAGGAAAAAGGAAGGGGTTAAAACAGTCAAGTACAGCAAAAAGACTTATAACATTGACTGAATAATTGCAGTAAATAGAAAATAAAAATAATAAATACAAGCAACAAAACTATGCAACAAAAAAGAAAAAAACAGTTTACAGCAAAGATGGAGGATTAGTAGAAATCAAGGGCACTATCATGAGGGGTAGGGGAGAGAGATTTCACGAAGGAGTTGAAAACAATTTGTGCAAAGAATAGGTCCATGGAATGTATGGATACGGTGGAATAGTGATCATTTGGAAATAGAAAGGCAGAACTTTTGAGTTTGAAGAAGACTATGGTCATGGGCAGGACGTGGAGAAATGTGGATGGAAAACAGAAGTAAGCTATCAGTTCAGAAAGATCCATTGAAGATGTTAAAAAGGAATTTCATGTCTGAGATTAATCTCCGGTTAGAGAGGTGAGAAATTCCAAGGGAGGAGAGGGCGAATTCCCTGGATTAATTTTTGATGATGGGAATGCAATGATGGGCTATGTCAGCAAAGAAGTTTACAGGCTGGTTTAGTAGTTCTAAGCTTGTAGGGTAGGCAGTAGACCAGGTTGGTGATTTGAAGTTTTAATGCATAACTTCAAAAAAACTAATCTATGTGAAGTTAAATGTACTTTTAAAAATTGGCTATTTCATGTTTCATTATTGAAAGAGGGGTTTCAATGGTTTCTGCACATAAAATTTGACAGTGACACTTACCACGATTCTCATTCTCATAATCATTAACATGTAACCCCAAATCTAAGGTCCTTCTGGGAGACATATACAAAAACTCTGAGAAAAACAAAAGAATACAAAATTGATAGAGTTCTGTAAGAAAGAAGGGATCATTAACATTTCGTTTAACCACTACATCTGACATTGGTACTGTTTAGGCCAAAGGATATAGGAAGATACCAATTGAATCATTAGAGTTAAATAAAAGTAGCTGGAAAAATTGAGACCACCATCTACTTTTAATGAAGTGTATTATAAATTTTTTTAATGTATGAAATAATGTTCCATGAATCGAATACTGCTTTCTTACGAAATAAATAATGGATGAAATACCAGATACCCCTCAATAGAATTCTCAGTTATCAAGAAGGTAAAGAGCCCAGGTGAAAGGTGGGAAGGCTTTCAAAATATTCATGAAAAAAGATTGACTCAACAATGATGATGGCTACCCTACCAGTTAAGGTAGACTTTTGATGAACTTCAGATTAAAACTTCCTATCCTCACCGTAATACAAAACCATCTTCAACTCTAACACAGCGTACCATCCATCATTCTATCTAAACTACCTATTCACTCCCACTATTATAGTCTTCCATTCCTTAATATCTGTCCTATGGGTTTCCAATGTATTGTAAGTTTACTGTCATCATCATTCTCTTTTGATGGCTCTTCAGGCTCCTTCTTCTTTGTCTATTTACAGAAATGAGTGAAATATGATCAAGTAAAGTATGCACAACCAGTCAGTGTTCAGCCTCCTTTATTGCTCACTGCCCTAGGCTTACAGTTTAAAGATTAGTTTAACTACTGAGCCCTGCCTTAACACAAATCCTTTATAAATTATGTGATTCGTACTGGCTATCACTCTTATCTAAAATTCTGTTTCTACCTTTACCTTGCTTACTCAATATTGTACCCTCCAATACTTCAAGAAAAATTAAAATGCTCTGATTCACAGAATATTTAGATAGTTAAGAGGATGTGTGATGGAAGAATGGAAATAAAATTATGTACAAAGAAAAGAATAATGATTACATGCAAGACAATAATATGGTGAAGGAATCATTGTGGGCAAAGCAGTTTAAAAGTCAGAATAAATTTACAGAAGCAGGGATTAACCCCTAGGCTGTGGAACACATTGATCAATGTTTTGGCATGCGACTGCAGAGAATATGTTCATGTACGTATGACTGCCGCCTTCATTCCCTCTCTAGACCATCTCCAAATGTTATCCTTTCCAAAAAGATTCAAACGGCATCTTTATGACACTGCAAATGATACATAGTTTGACAAATGATTCTGTCTGCTGAGATTTGGGTATATTAATAGCTACTTCACACTATATCCAGAACATGATGACAAAACTGATTTTTTATAAATGATTTTTAATACAAAGTAACTAATCCAGAACATATTCCAGTCAATATTCATGACATTGTTGACACAGGGCAGTCTTATTAATATTTCTCAACTTTATTAGTAAGAAATTCATCGCATGCATGAATTAGATACTATAATAATCAGCATCCCAAGTTAATTGAATCTCAAGCAAAATAATTCATGAAATGTGGCAAAATATACTTAGAGTCATTATAATACAAAATTAGTCATGACTTGAAAAAATGGTGACATTTTTTTCTGAACTTTCAGGATTTTGTCAAGGCGATGGTTATCGAGTTGGATTTGGAACTTGCAGAGGAAAATTACTTCCAGCTCATCCATTATGAAATTTCTAAGCTGTTTGGAAATTGAAGCACAGACTTCTGATATGACTATGATTTTTGCATGCAATTATGCCAGAATATTTTTCTCCTATGATAAAGTATTTTTAATGGTGGAGGATATTTTTATTAATGTTTTATGCCATAACTGGAAAAAATATTACATTTACCGAATTTCATGCCTTTAACACCATGGATTACCTAAATTGTTGTTGTCTTACTACTTCTCTGATGTTGCCTATAACATTACTTATTAATTTGTCTCTTTGTCTCAATGACTTTTAATATAAATTTGGAAATATTTGCTAAGACATTCCTATAGGATTAATATCAAAATTTTGCTTTTTACATGGTTAAATTTATTATCTTAAAATACCTGTGTTGATTAGGATATAATACAGTCATTAGGAAATTAAAGCCAGTACGACTTATTAATTATCATGGCATCTATTCTAATTTGATTTGTCTTTTTTTCCAATGGTGAAATTAGCTTCTCAATTTATTGAAAATTTTTCTCTACAAACTACAATTGGCTCTTTTGACACTAGTCTTATCATTCATTTCCTTGTTAACAATTATGAATTAATGAATGAACTTCATTAATTAATTAACTGAAGGAAATGGATGAATTACTGAATTAATGAGTGAACGCAGATTTAATCCAGTATAACTTAGCAGGTTTGCTTAAAAAATAATTAAGTAGAGGTGAGATATTGATTTAAGATTTTCCATACTTAAGAAGCATAAATTTATCATTTATCCCTATTTTCTCATAAAGTACCTTCAACCAACACCTAGAATACTGATTTTAAAAAGCACCACTTTTACCTATAAAAGGCATAGGTAATTAAATAGGTAGTACTATAAATTGAGGTTAATGTAGGAGAGAGTACAATCTGAAATTCAGTTAAATTTTTAATATTGCAATAGTGATAATGAGAAATAAGTCTGTTTAAGCTTGCTATTGGACCTGTTGTCTAAGCCTATATTGCAAGTCCTTGATGATGTTGAGTGTGGTAGCTCAATGGGTAGAGTTCTCATCATATCTGGAACTGGGCACCTGGTTTCAAAAAAAGGTGACTTATCTGGACATCACCTGTGACATCCTGGATTCCTCTTTTCCTTGGAAGCCACTGGCAATCCAGAGAAAGGAACTGGTCCTCTTATCCTAGTGTGTTGCTTATCACCCATCAGGGAAAAAAGATGTTTTCCTAAATGAATTCTACCCTTGACTATCAAACCAAATCAAAAATCAAATGAAGAATAATCAAAATGTTGACTTGTCACTAAGACTGACTGCACAACAGTCTCCAAAAAATTGTTAGTTTAAATTCTGCCTCAGGTATGGTTGTGATGTCATGTATGTGTTTTTAATGAAGTTTATAGTTCATTAAGACCTAATCCACCAGAAATTCAATTACTACCATAATAATCAAAACATTTTAAATATTAAATTTTCAAAACAGCCTTACTTTTATTGAATGTATACCATATTTGCACGAGTGAAAGACAAGCCCCCTTTTTTGGAATTCCACAAGGGAAATAAATTTGGTAGAAGTTAGAAGTTATTGGCAAATTGAAATTTGCCAATGAAGAGAAAATCCTTTACGAGTCATGAACATTTGTACTCTGTTTTAAATTGTGTCTGCAGGATTCCAAAATTTCCAGCTAATTCTCTGGCTTTCAGGTGAATAATTCCAGTCAATACTGGTAGATCTTTGGCTGTTTGGGATGTAACAAATTCACAAAATTCAGTTTCTATTTCATCATGCCTTCCTTTTTGAGGTCCTGAAAATGCTCTTGTTGTTGCTGCACATGTTAAAATCTTATTTGAATCTTGTGTCAGCATCTAACTTCAACATTCACATTCAGAAACCCCTAATACTCTTCCACCAGCAGAGTTGGAATGCTTTATGAAAATAATATAACTTTTCTTTTGATCATTGTAGTGTAATGAGTTATTTTCTCTGCCTTTACAATAATCTCAAGGGCATGATATTGACTGAATTGACCTCTCTGTTGGTGGAAAACTAAGATATGTTCATGATGTTGCTTAGAATCCAATCTGATGAAATTGGTGCAGTTTATCTTTAATAGGAATTTTACTATGTATATGCCAACACTGATAAACAAAGTAACATTGGGCATGACATTGTGGAACTTATGGATACAGATTGTTCTCATTATATGTAGTTACCTACCCTGGTAATCTAGATTACGTAATTTCTGTGGACATCTGGAAAGAAACACTGAAAAAAAGTCTTGGATTTGTGCAAATACAGTATATCTGAGAATATAGCTTTGCCTTTAGGTGGTCTTTTTCAACCACTTCATTTATGATGTTCCCATTATTATAATTGTAATAAGCCTATGTATTGTATCTATGCATACCCTTCAAAGAAATACCTGAAAAAAGATTTCATGTGGAATCATACCATTGCAGTATCTTTTAATAGCAGTGATGTATAACAAAATAATTGATACTGATGATTCTAGGTCAGCATATTTCCAAATGTAAGTTTAATGTTAATGTGTGTGTATTGTGAGATCCTGGAACACATTTATTCTGTCCTATCAAAAATGTAGGTCATGTTTATGAGTTGTGTTTTGGAAGGATCTTATTGTTTTAATCATGTTGTTTGGTTTTGTCAGTCATGTTATTTGTTGTTTTGAATAGTCATTTTGTGATATTATTAAACTGTGAAGTTATTCATGTCATGTAATATTTTTTCAAGATCAATGCTTAACTAAGTAATTAAATTTGAAAATAAAGTGTGAGATATAATTTAATTGTAGAAATTAATGTCTTCAGAAAAACAGCATTACATATCTTGTTTGTTACTTGAAATTTATTTTTAATTATGACATGAAACAGAAAAGAGATTAGCTTAGGTATAGTATGTTTCATTTATGCTCACAAACTTTAACATTAAACTTGGTGATGTAATTCTGAGATAAAGAAAAATCTAAGGCATCTAGTCTCTTTGACTGACATTAGCAGAAGTATTATGAATTTGGTTGGGTTGTTAAAGAATTGTCTTTTCATACCAATCAGATGAATTGGTTCTGTAAATCAACCTGAGATTATGAAAAAGTAAGCTCCGTAACAATGCTACTTCACGTAGCATATGAGGGCAAATGATATGTAACATAAAGTACTTGCTCAAGTTTTTTCCTATATTCATGTTAAGTGCCTTAAATGTGTATTGAAAGATGTATATGACTGACTTTTCACATGAAATGTTTTATAAATTTTTGTTAAGACTGTTACTTGGGTTTTATAAAACATTTTCTGTATCATATAAGCCTAGTACAAATGATTACAAATATAAATGCATTATCCTACACCATGTATTGTTATTGGTTGTATTAGAGTGAATGAAGATTATTAAGTGCATTTACATTAGAAACCTACATCATGGTCTCTTGCTTGTAGTGAACAATGGAAATATTTTGTTCAGGGATATGACATCGAACACTTGGACTTATGGACCTATTTCTCTGGGAATAATAACTAGGTTAATGTATATTTCAGCAGTTGTATTTTTCATATTCTCAATCAGGTGGGCCTTGAAAATGTCAAGTACAAGTATTCCCTTCAATGTGTTAGCGTACCTGATTGTCTTCCCTGTATTGCACTCAGCCTATCTAACATAAGTTCTTCATTCATTCATCCCTTTTCCTGCATACAAAAGTCCTCCCCGGAAGGTAACTTTTCCTTTGGAATTGTCTCTTTTTTCAGTTTATTATTCTTCTCCTCATGATTCATTCTCCCTACATATTTCCCTACTATACTAGAATTATTCCACACATGCCTCTCTCTTGCATCTTCCTTGCCATATCTGTCGTGATCCCATTCATCTAGTATTTTCCATTGTTAATGCTAAAAATACCAGATTTTCTCACTCTTGTTTTAGGCACTTAAATGAGGAGAGTTGGTATATCCAATGATGCTAGCCATTGAATAACAAATTTAAAATAATATTAAATTATATATGTAGTAACTATAGTTTTGATAATATTTCACCATTTCAATTTTGGACTTTGAATGATATTACATCATAATTTTAGCAACAATGAAAAAATATTCAAAAGGGTAAACAATATTGAAATAATTCCTCACCAGGAGAAAGTGTAATCAAAATGCATTCCCCAATTAGGAGTTAAATTCTTCCCATTTCCTTTCCCAGTTCCTATCCCTTGCCCTCCCTTTCAATTATATCCACAGTTACCTGTTTTTCCTTCAGTTTTGATACTTTGTATTTCATTACTGGTTGCCTCATCCATGTATGACTTCATTTGATTTTTATCACATTTTAGTGGGACCAAATTTTGGTTTGCCTCTGCTTAAAGTAAAACCATTAGGAATAATCATGCTGCTCCTGTATATATGTTTAGCCACAATGTAGTCTAAATGGTATCTTCCTGTACCCTCCATCATTTTTCTATGGTAACTGAGGATAATACAGTATTTAACCATGTGATCAAGGTAACAAAACTCACTCTCCTGCAAAACATTCTATTCTATCCTCACCATTATTTCTCAGACGTGAAACAGCATCCTACTTTACAGGTATCACCTATTTCCATTGTCATGGCATTTCAATCTCTCATCACTGTCAAATGTTTTCCTGGTAGAACACTCTTGATCACTTTCTCAAGTTCATCAAATTCCTTTTTCTTTCTTATGATTAACTCTTGTCTTATAAGCTTGGAATGCTACTTAATTTATTGATCAGTTTCTATTTCTACTAATCATGAATCTATCACTCACCTAATCTATATTTCCACCCTCTTGCCTAATTTCTTGTTCAATGCCTACCCACATAAACTCTCTTATCCTCTGATATAAATTACTCTATAAGTATTGTTCCAATAATCTTCATTGCCTTGCATTCTACCTCACTGAATCCTATCATATCTGTTTCTAGAAAATCTAGGTCATGTTGAGACAACCATCTTGTCTTACTATTAGAGAGCAACTGCCTGTATTCTTTCTCAATGAAATAGCAGTAATTTAATTCTTTGGTTCAAACAGTGTGAATATGAAACTATTAGTATATTTAAAAACTAATATTTTCAAGGTCACTGCTGCAAAGAATGTAATTTTAAAATATGTTCTGGGCAGCTGATACCAATTAAAGAGCTGTTTTCTGAAAAAATATTTAACTTCAGAAATGTATAGTTTCCATGTTCTTTTCAGCGAATAACCATGTTCCAATTATCACCTACACATGCAAAATACTTTTTAGTTTTGTCAGTTTTTTCTATAGTTTATTTTAAAGATATATTGTCTGCTGTTTCATTTGATTTGCTTCCCAATTCGATTAACCTGACTGCCACAGTTTTTCCAGTCAAAATTTTGAATTATTATAGGGAACAATTTCATTCCCCTATGAATACTACCTCTGTTGTAATTCCACAGTATCCAATATAATTTTATTCAAGTTCCCCTAAAGTAACTTCGATGGAATGAGGTTCAACACAGATTTAATAATTACTTGTTCTAACACATGAAAATTTTCTTTATACTTTGGGGTCAGGAAATGCATTCTTTTAAAAGACAAATGTGCAATCTATTGGGACATAATTTGAATGGCTCCTGGTAGTGTGAAAAGTAATAATTCCTTCTGAAATAGAAACTTCTCTCCTTCCTCACACTTATTGCCTACCTTTAAAAAAAATCTTTTGTGAAGAATTCTCCCCACGGATTGCTTTCTTGGGCTTCTCAGTTTCTCGTACAGTACAGTACATTCAGCTTCCCAGTCATCTCGTCCACTTTTATAATAATTAAATTACTATTTAATTTCTTTATTAAAATTAAATTTTCCTTTTGGCAAGGTTTATTTAAAATTTTAGCAATATCAATATTTGCAATAAAAGTAGAAAGGAAACAATTCACAATAACACACCAAGCCTAACTTATGAGCGGCTGTCAGAAACCAAAGCTTGTATCGTTCGCTTTGCAATTATTTCGCTAATTGATATATTTTAAGTTGTTACTTCAGTTACATTTTAATATAAAAATGATAATTTGAGCAAAAGTGGGAAAAGTAAAAATCCTGACATATTTGCATGGTTGAGTAAAAATCTCCGCCGGACCGAAATTTAAGGTCTTAAAAAAAAGGACATGCCCAGTAAAAGAGGAAGTATGGTAAACGCACGGTTACTTTAATAGCATTGTAAACTTTTGACTGCTTCTAGTAATCTTGTTTCTTATCACTCCTTGACACTCAACCTACGAGTGGAGGAGGAGGAAAGAGGGGAGGATATGGTAGAAGTGTAGGGGGGGGGTGGAGGAGAAGAAGTTATGGGGGAGGTACAAACCCTATTAACCCTTAGACAGTCGGTGTAAGGCCTTCACGTGGGAAGATCTACGTATTTAGAGTGTGCTGCCGTTAGTCGTGACCACACTAGCAGGAACAGAGCGCTTGTCCACTCCAATCACCCGAGCAGAGAGAGAACACCCCATTCATCGGAAGGGACTTTTTACGGTAACTACTGGCAAAGGGGGTTTGCCCTCGTTCTTTCTATTCTCAATTATTTGCACAGGTAGTCAGTCCCTGGCGTAATGAAAGGAAGAGTGAGGAGCAACGAGCTATGAGAAACGAATAATCATGGATCAATGTTTTTTTTTTATTCCCGCATCGCCCATTCTGAAGTCCTGTCAAATGTTACATGTCGAGAAAAAAGATTATATTTTTAGTTTTTGTATTCTTGTACATTTAATGTTGAATTAATCATCTGAATTTTAGTAACGAAAAGTTACTGATTAAGCTCTAAAGATTGTGATCAAGAAGGAAGGCTGGTCATATATTTCAGGTATCCATAAATTACGCCAACATTTTCAACTTAACAAAGGTCAATCAAATGAATCAAAGCAGCCATAATGAAAACATCCTTCTAAAACTTTGTGAAGTGCTATGAAATAATCGTCATAAAAATACATAGATTTCATGAGAATTAACGTGATAAAAATACATTGGTCTCGATCATTCTTCATTTGCTCGTAGTTTTCCTCAATGATTTAATGGTGAAATTCATACAGTGCGTTATATGTAGTACGAAGTCAACTATCATCCCTTTAACAGACTTATTAATTCATCCCATGTAGCATGCCCATTTTTCTATCCTTCCTCTGTCTCGCATTCCAACATTCTCTTCAGCATCACATCTCATTACTTCGCCCGCCCATGTCTTTTTGCCAGAAAATTTTTATTAAGTCTTATAATGGTGGTTTGTGTAATTTTTCATTCGAAGTACCCATCGACCATTTATTTCTCAGAAATGAGATATTGTGACGTGAATGTGTATTTAAAACCGAATCCAGGGCAATCATTCTTTTGTCGTGAATTCAGCTCGCGATCGTATAATTTCATTTTTATTTGCTAAGAATCATCTGCGGTCGCAGGGATACTCACAAGAACTATGAAATGATAGAATTTTTATTTATTTGTAGTAGAAACAAAAAAAACAGTTTATGAGTGAAAAAATCCTCCTGAAACTCGTGACTGATTTCGAACTTCGCCGGTGCCTAAAAAAAGTAGGCGAGCTAGTAAAATTTTACGGGGCTCCAGAGAGCGAGATGCTAGAGTTGCTGAGATGTATAAAAGTTGTAAATGGGAAAAAGTAGACGGACGTTGGATGATAAAAACGTCGTTAAAAACGATGCTTCTACGTTGCCGACCTATCCCTGCCCTAAGCCGACGGGAATTCTCAAAGGGAACCGTAATCCAAATTAAATTTCCGCGAAACGAAACTCCCTTCCTTCACGCGGACTCTCGTCTCTATCCACCCCTCCACCATTCCGATAAACTGTGTCCGGGGAGGAGATGAAAACCTCTTTCGCAATTTTTCATCGCGGTATGAAATCTAGTTCGATCCCGGCTACACGTTACGTGGTTAATGAATGCTCTCAAAGCTCTTTCCCTTTCGAGAGGGTCACCTATGCACGGCTTTCGGAAATGAGCCGTCGCGGGCATGCGAGGACGGAGGAGGAGGCGGAAATTGAACACGGGCGTTCGTTCATCTTTCGCTCACTCCACCCACTCGGAGAGTGAATTTCTGCGAGGGATTAATTCGCGTCCTCCTGCCGGAGCGAGAAAAAATATACATAGGGTCCCACGAATGCCATCAGTGGCAAAAAAAAATATGGAGACCAATTACGCGGGCGCCTAAATATGCTTCTTGAAATGCAATAGGAAAAAGAGGGAACGTCTATGGGGTAGGGGTGGTAGGGATATGGATGGGGGGGGGGGGGGAGGGGCTCACGGAATCGCGAAATAAGGTGGCGAATTTAAGGTCACATCCCTCGACGGCCCCGTTCGTGAAAGCGATTTGAGTTTGCGGGGTAAAAATCCAGTGGCGTGCGTGCCCC
>WURS02445250.1:0-14605 GCA_011762765.2 Rhinocypha anisoptera
CTTGAGTTTTTCCATGAAGATCTGGTACTCAGAGAATTACTCAAATTGTTGGAGGTTACTAGAAAGGTCACTGAGATTGCAGGCTGGGATCCCCATTCAGTAGCTAAGTGCTAAACACATTGGGCTACAAAAATCTCTTTATAAATCAGTTTTTTATTTACTTTTTATTTTAGGAAACTAAGGTATCAACAATCCACAGCAAAAGGTGCAACTTTGTGGACATCTAACATATTGAAATGTTGTCAAGTACTTTCCACATGGTAGATGGAAAGTAAAGTTTGTTTTTCAATAAATAAAGTATTGTCTTAGGGATATACAAATTTTATTATTTTCAGGATTATCTTTCTCCGTCTTTACTGATGCCAAAGATGTTGACTGTGTCAGTATAAATAATTGGAAATCTAATGAATAGTAAAGGTTTCATGGTCTCCTGAAGATAACCCTAATGGAATATGATCTCAAATTGCATTATACCGAACAAGGTACAGTATTTCCTTTATGGTGTTTGGTAATTTTATCCACATTTTCTTACATAAAAATGATTGGTCAGTTCATTTTCCATAATAAATGTTGACATCTTAATTATTTTACGTACAACTTGGTAAAATTTAACAATTGTATCTCGGTATTTGAGCCAGCTGGGTTAGGTACAGCTGGTGGGGTAGGTACTCTGGGGGCAACCTGTCCGCCGAGTTTTTCTTCGATTTTGAAGAGGTGCTAAATGACCATACTGTCAATGTCCCATAAACAAAAAAACTAAGTTGCTTGCGATCCAGAGAAAATTCTTTTCTCTTAAATAAAAAGTATTGTATTTGCAAACTGTTAATTGCAATGTCTCTGTATTGTTGCATGGTTACAGAAATGAGCAAAAATATAGTTGATCTAGCCTCTACTTAGTATTATACTGTTTCTATTGTTTATACTATTGAAGTGCCTATGAAGAGATTCCATGAAATTATTCACGCTAAAGAAACGACTGTCTCGTTCCTAAAACATTCGAGTTTCGAATAAGACATTCGACACTAGGAATTTCAAGACAAAATGCCCATATTGGCTGTTCAGCATACTTAAATGCTTCTTTAGGAATATGTACAATGATTATGAATGCTCATCGGAGATTCAGAGTTATGAAAATGGAAGCTGTCTGTTTAGAAAGGTCTTTAAGGCTTATGTCGGAAAACATTATTTCAGTAAAGGCTTTATGTCTTCACTCTAATCTCCAACAAACAGGAATTTCTGGTATTCTCAAAGAAAATCTATTTTATTGATTTATTGACAAGTATTTTTAATGGTAAATCAAACCTTTGTATCAGACTCTTAGTTATACTACTATTTTCCCTTATGCTCAATGTAAACTTCCTCTCCTTTCAGCGGTCAACTCCTTCAGCGGCTATTATTCGGTGGATTGGTTGACGCTCAAGACAGGTTTCACTTTACTTTAGTTATTACTCAGAAAATTAGTCATCAGAAGTACTTTTCAAATGAGTGTTCCTAAAACTTTGGTAGACATTCTATTTATTCTGTAAGTTCCTTCGATAGAAATTGCATGTCACAGATGACTTACGAGGTGTGATCAATATGTAACGAGAATGTTTTAATTGCGCGCGCTGCATTATGTCAATTGGGTTATTATACATAGTTAAAAATTCTCCACACGACCCAGGTTTCGACGTTTATAATTTCATCAACACAACCTAATGATGATGAGGGTACACTCTTTGAAACTCAGGTCGTGTGGACGAATATTTTAACTGTGGTGAAAGGTCGGAGTTTGTCCGTCATTTCGAGTTCGTAACAAAATTATGTGCTTCGAAACATTCAAAATTTTAATAAGAGGAATATGGAACGAGGCTAATGGATCTTATCAAAACTATCGAAGCTCGGGGCTGATATTTTAAAGCCAAGGGAATGTTTAGGGACGATTATGGGGGTGTCAGGTACAGGACTCGACCCGGCTTAGTTACCCCTGAGCAGTAGTCTAGACTGTATCTGAGCCTTTTCAGAGTGGGGATTGTACCAGGTGTGAAGTCCATAGAAAAATCATTTCTTTCATTTTTCCTTTATTATTATAACCATTATCATTTTCACCGAATCTATTCCATTCCCCCCTCTTTTAATTCTTTTTTGTCTCAACGGATTCACGTATTGTTTCCTTACCTCATGTACTTATTCTTAGTTTTTATATATTTTGTCGCCCGTATCCTCCCCAAATTCACTCCTTAGACCCTCAGAGAGTGGTTTGATTCGTGTTCAGCGCCTTTTATCACGCCCGATTTCATAACTTAAATCTTGTTTCCATCGTGTACGTGATATCCAGCTTGCTCTTTGAATCACTTTTTGGCATAGGCATATCAAAAGAAATGAAGTTTTTTATGCAATCTAACGTTTCTTTTATGTAAACATTCCAAGTTTGTATCGTTTGGTCACAAATCGGCCTTCATGGCCATCATCGTTTCTCAGAGGCGGCCCTTCTACCGTCATTGCCATGTAATTATTCTTTAGTCACACTCATTCTTAACAACTTAGTTTTCCTCAAAACTCATTCATCATATTTTCAGGCTACTGTAACATTTAAAGTAAAAGTGCATCTCCTTCAATATTATCCTCCTTAAGAAAATTACAAATATAATAAAAAATAAACAGGTATTGAGAAATTGAATCTTGAAATGGATCGATGTTTTTCTTTATGGATTTTTATGGCACTTTTTCAAAGTAAAATTGTCAAATACTGCAACTTTACTCTTTTTTGGGTCAACTAAGGAAGCATTTTTTACTGATTCAAGTTTTGGAGGATTTCATTATGCCACCATTTCCTTTTATATACAGCAATAAATATATATTAATAATCTTTACCAGCGTAGTCCACAAGTTTACGGGTTTGTAAGGTTTAAATTAGTCTCATAAAGTTGCTGAAAAGGTTTCCTCAGTATTTAGATGGCTCAAGGGTTTTCGCATTTCTTCTGCTGGGCGGAGGACGAAATATCGCGGAAGAAACCCAAAAGCCCTCAAGTCAATTAATCTCATATTTTACGAAACAAATCATCCTCAGATGGTATCGTGTGTGTGTGTGTGTATATGTATATAGACATACGACTCGAAAACCATAATTTCATTACCTCTGTGCATATTAAGCCGTACAATCACCAACAATATCTACACTACAACAGTTGTCACCCACCGCACACTAAACGCTCTATTCCAAACTGCCTCTCCATCCGTGGCCATCGGACCTGCAACAACACACCCTCTCACACAAATGTGAGTGCCTCTTTTTCTGGGTTTCTGTGTTTTTATATACTTTTTGTGCCGTCTTAGATACATACATATACATTGCTCCAGTGAGCTTTTCTTCATGTGTATATATATATATATATATATATTTCGTCTAATCTCCTGTCTGATGAAGGTGGTTCAGCAGCAACTGAAAATTCAAAAAACTTCTGAGTCTTTATATTTTTGTGCCTATGTTTTTTGTGTGTATTTTTGAGACAAACATCCTCTCACGTGAGTGCAGTGATTGCGTTATATTTAAATCACAGTGATCAACCAGAAGGTTGGTATGTTAATTGAGGGTAGAACTCACCTAGTACTAAGCCCACGGGGCGTGTAGAAATTCACACATCAGGGTAAAGGGGCCAGTTCATTTCCCTGTGCCGCCTGTTCTTTCCCACGAAGATGTGGTACCCGAAAAATCACTCAACTTGGGTTTAGTTGGAGGTGTTCTGAGTTCGGTGTTCGGAGGTCGGAGGTCTCGAACCCTGGTCCCCCGGTCAGTAGCCAAGTACTCTACCCACTGGGCTACCACGACCTCGATAATAGATATAACAATTAACTTTGCCATTCCGCATTCTGGATGCAAATTCCAAATTAAGGCCAGAGAGCACCGCTCATACTTTTATAATAATGACACCAACTCCCTCTTTGTTAAACACCTTATTGACTGCAACCACACAAGTGACTTAAACCCCATAATTTTACATAAAGAGGCTGGACTGGACATGTTAGAAAAGCTGGAAATTTTAAATTGTGTCAATTCCTTCGAAACATTTAGTTAACGAATTACTGTATACATACCACCCCTCCTTAGCATCTTCTCTTCTCTTCCTTTGGTTACATTATATGACTATTTATTTATTTATCCAAAAACAGTTCAAAACGCCTTTACATTGGATGTATAACAGTTAATAAATAAATAACAAACAACGCAAGAATCACACTAAATACAATAAAACAGGAGAAGCAAACATAGCAAGATCATATACATAAAAAGGAAAGATATGAATACGGAAAGTGAAAAGGAAGACAGGGGAAATTACTTGCAACTATTAACGGGTAGTCTATTTATGATGGATATGAAAGAAGGGTAAGATGAGGGAATATCTATTTCCAGGGCGAGAGACATGAGGGAATTGAAGGCTTGCAAGAGAGGGTAGGCGAGTGCTCTCTGTGGGTAATTGAGATACGACAGTTGGGGAGATGAAGTAAAGCTTGAGTACGCTTTATTTCTTTACACGCTATTATGTTGCACCCAGACCAAACATCCTGTCTCAACCACCTAATCACCTCATTAACTCCCCCCCCTCCCCACGCCAAGTTACGTGATATTCTCTCTTTATGACTAAACTTCATAGGGAGAATTGAGTTAACAATACATCCAATACTTATTTAAACCTCTGTTTAGTTTGAAGACTTAATAAACTGGCAGGGGGGGGTGGGCCGTAAGGTGACATGGTCGTCTCTTGCCACCATGCAAAAGCACCATTTTGTTGTAGGTTTGCACATGGGTGTCACATTGTTTCAGAATGTAAATGATTATGGGAGTAGAATGAACTGAATGGCACTAGCCATTATTTTTTGGATCATTTGGATTTGTATTAACTGTAGTTCAAAACTTTATATTTTCAAGCTTTGCCTTGTGGGAGTTTGACATGTCCATTCCATAAAAAACAGAGCAGCATATTTATTTCTCTGAAAAGTACATTATTCTGTTCTTATGGTATGAAATGTAGTTCCAACTCTCATATCTGACATGTATGAGACCAGAACCTGGTTCATCATCTAGATATATTTCAGCCCTGCTTCACATGAAATATTTTTTTCAAGAATCCTCTGGTTCTTTTATGTGAGAGATAATTGTTAATGAAGAGTCTGTATTTTCATAATATAACTTACTTTAGTGTAGTCCCAGGTATCCAATGTTTTGCTTTGCTACCACTCATTTCATCACGACAGTTTTAAGAGCTAGATAGTTTTGCTTTTATATCATAGGAAAATGGTTACTGGAATGGCTTAAAGTCTTCATGTAGCCCCCTATCATAGGAGCAAAGGAAACAAGTACATTATCATTTCCATCTGAATTTTGTAAATGAATTGACAATAATAAACAGTAAACTCCAAAAAAGAAATGCCAATCCCCATGCTAAGATAAATCCCTCAAATCCACACGTACTTCCCCTTCCTGTCATCGTTCTATCTAAAATCCCTATTTTTTCCCTACCTCTATTTCACTTACACAACATTCTACCCTTCATCACTGTCTTCAGTAATCAATTGCCTCCCTCCATCTAATATCCACTACTATCAGTCTTTCCTGCTTCCTTCCGATTCACCCCAACAACTGCCACTCCTTCCCTGCCGTTCTCATCACTTCATCATTAGTTTTCTCCTCTTGTCCAGTTTATCTTCTTCATCCTTCAGCCTACTTTTTAAAATAGTCTACTCTATGCTTGTCATTCTTTCTTATAGAACAGGTTTCAGATACATATAGTGTCACACACTATACGAGTGTCTTCACTCACCTTTTTTTTATTAACTTTACTTAAGGCTCCTGTCAACTCCTTCCTTTCGACAAAAGACTTATTGCAGTAATGCATTTCTTCGTCTAATGACCCTGCCACTGTGCCCAATTTCCTCTAAGATAGTATCAAAATAAGTACAGTTTTCCATCTGTTTCAGCTTTTGAATGAATTGATGATGATGAAGGATAATCTACCAATTAAGGTAGGTTTTTTATGAGCATTAGCTTAGGTTTGCCACGTAATACCTAACTTTAATCCCTCTTCAAATCTGCTTAATTCCCACCACCTATCATTCTACCCTGCATTACAACCTTCAACAACCCATTTGAGTACCCCTTCCATCCACCCTTCCATCCACCTTAAGTCTATTTTGGATCTCTCGCAGTAAACACCTCTCCTCCCCTACTATTCTGAAAACTTCTTCATTCGTTTTCTTCTGTCCACTTCACCTTCTCTATCCGTCGCCTAACCCACATCTCGAAAGCCTCCAATCTATGCTCATCATCCTTCCTCATGGACCAGGTTTTGGATCCATATAATGCTACACTCCATATTAGGGTTTTTACTAATCTTTTCTTCAAATCTTTACTTAGGGTCCCTCTCATTAACTCTTTCTTTTTCGCAAAGGCCTCTTTTGCTAATGCAATTCTTAGTCTAATATCCATGACACTACGTCTATTTTCCACTATGATGCTTCCCAAATAAGTGAACTTTTCTACCTGTTCTAATTTTTTCCCTTCTAGCTTTATATTCAGCCTAGCCTTCCAGCTTCTCGAAAATCTCATTACTTTCATTTTCTTTATGTTAATTTTCATCCCAAACCCCTGACACTGGTCCTGTAAAGCATTCAACAAGGTCTGCAGTCCCTTTGCTAAATCACAAACTACGGCTTGGTCGTCGGCGAATCTGCCTGCGTTCACAAATTCCCCACCAACTTTTACCCCTGTGTCAACCGTCTCCCATGCCTTTACCATCTCCTCCGAATACAGATTGAGAAGAACAGGGGACAGCGGACACCCGTGCCTTACTCCCCTACCTAACTGCGCCCATCCAGACTATCTGTCTGCCACCCTTAGTTACACAGCCCGGGCCATATAAAGGTTTCAGATGAAATCCCTATCCTTCCAATCCATTTCTATTTTTTGCATCACTTCCATTAGTTTAGGCCACTCTAATATATCGAATGATTTTTCAAAATCTACAAAACAAAACATCCGGATTATTGGAATGAATCTTGACTATTTGAATTAATTACTGTGCATGAATTACAAACATCAAAATTCAATATAAGAGTCATTATCTTCATTTGTCATAAGTGGGACACAGTTCTTCATTTTTATATTTATTAACCTCCTTAGTCTTAGATATTTGAATTGGATATTACCATTATTTGATGTCTCTATTCTATATGCTGTTTGAAGAGATATTTGAAGTTGAAATTTGATTAGCCCATTTGTTTTTAGGTCAATCCATTATAACTAAAACAGGCCATCTGTTTCTACCCTAAAATGTAACAAATTGTTTTCCATGTACTTGTTTTTATTCTTTCTATTGGAATGTAAAAGTTTTATTCTTTTAAATATCTGTTTTTATAATTGGGCAACTGCCCCTATTTGCATATGTGACTTGCAATTAATAAATAAATATGTAATATTCCCTCTGTGGCTCTTGCCACTTACCTTGTGCCTTTCATCAGGTCATGAACTCTCATTATATGTTCGATTAGGTTGTCTTTTCAGACCATTCTTTATCATAATACAGTATTTGAAAACCTTTTTCTTTTATTGATTTCATCCATCTCATTTTCAAAGTTCTTATATGGCACCAGATTTTTGTTGCTCACAGAATAGGTTTAATGCACCATTTTATATGCGAAGCTTTAATTTTCTGCATTAAACTTCATGATCAATTTTGTTTCAATCTCCATGAAAACCATTTGTTTTCTAAAGGTTCTTTGGATATGCCATAATTTTGAGATAGGAGAATATTTGTTAATGTCTTAATAATCACCATCTTAAAATAAAAGACTTTGAACCTATTTAAAATGAACTTTGTTGTGCTTCATGGTCTTGAAAAGGGTTTTTCTTTTGTGGGAAATCATTTATTTTAGTGAAATATTACTTGCACTTCTCTTTCACCCAATTCACATTATAGACATGATAGCTTTGAAAGAATTACTGAAATAAAAAATGTCAACCAACCATTTCTCATATAGTACTTTGCAGCTATTTATTATTTTTTTATATAAAAAAGTAATTCAAATAGGGATCATTGATGCATCTTTCAATTTTATTGCATTTTTCTAATACATTCTGTGTTTATGCTGACTTTTAAACTAATTTGTTATTAATAGTTTTATTTCTTACTTACAGGAAATATATTTTTGAAACATGGTTCTGAACTAAGACTTATACCCAGAGATCGAGTAGGAGCAAATTTGTGAAATCGTGTGTATACATATATATGGACTGCAAGTTATGTGGAAGTATTTTTGGGCTATATTTATTTCAGCTGAAGTATTAATTCCATGTGTCACAGCAAAAAGATCATGTTTCTGGAAGATATGTGCAATTTCTGAATAATTCATCTTTTATCCTAGATTTTTTCATGATTTGTTAAATTATATGGACACATGTGTTTGTCACTTCCTAAGTAATGGTAAATGTAATATTATTTACCATTTTATTTTCGTTTGAAATTGCCACCATTACCATTTGGATATTGTTTTGATATTTTGAGGAAATTAGCCATGAATAAGGTTTTAATAAAAAAGTTATAATAAAATGTTACTTATGGTCTTCTTAGAACCACTATTCTTAAAGAACTGAACAATTGCATGAAAGAAATCAGTAACAAGAAAGATTGCTGTAATATGTATGTCATGCTGGTGTGAGCACATAATTTCCAACTGCTTGATTTTGTTTATGGATATTCTGCTGATAAGTATGCCTTCTTCACCAACAACCAATAGTTTAAATGGTTGGGAAATTTAATATAGGAGCCCAATTTTAGAAAAATCATTGTAATGGGAAATGAATTACTTCAAAAAACTCAAATTATATTTTGTGGCAAAAATCTTGTATGTATTGACTTTACAGAGGAAAAGTCTGCTATTTTAACAGTGAATTTTGAGGAATGGGAAAATACCTGATAGTCCTTACTCACCAAGAAGCTGTAATCAATAAAAAAAGTAGCCCTATTTCATGGGCCTCATCCATCAGACTGGGCAGGAAGGAGGAAATAATCGTCACTAGGCTATTATTAACAGGAAACACTGCTCCAACACTTTCCTACCTGTTTTCTATCTCATGGGAGCCATCATGCTGTGATGAATGCAGTTCACTCCTCTCTGTAAAACATATTCTGAGTATCCACTAATAATAAGACATGTAGAAGTTACAGTGTGGAAGGTGCATACCATTCTAGGGGACAACATTTCTAAAATACAGAATAAGAGTGATCTATTTTATGTTATTCAAAGTAAATAAGTCAACCAAGCAAGATATATTTCTCCCTCCCCTCTTTATCTCTCTGCCAAAATCTATTCCTCTCGCTTTCAGCCCTTCTCATTTCTCTTTCTTACTGCTGGTTTTCTTCTTTCTCTAGCACATTTACAAATGCTTGAATTTCCCTCTCTAAATTTGCATAAACATTCCTCAATCCACAGGCCCTCCCCTCTTGTCTCCTCCCCTCTTCTTCCTCATGATACTATCACGTGATGAAGCATGCGTACTTCCAATAAATGTCACAGGTATATAGAATAGAGGTATTGAATCAGCAACGATGCACAGTATTGGTATTATCACATGGTGTTGTGCCTGCCCCTCTAATGGTATGAGTGCAAATTATGTGCTGTGACTTATGTAATGTTTCTTTCATTATATCTTATTCAATTCAATCTTTACTCAAAGATCAGAAATACTGCCAAAGGTATTGCCAGGTGAACATTGCCATAGGTAAAGGTAAACATTACATACACCACACAAAAAGTATTAAAATTTCAACAAGTGACAGATGTCATTTAGTAATAAAAAAAAGTTACAAAGTACCCACACAGTCCATGTTCATGTTTAAAGAAATTATACAGAACTACTCGAAAACTCCAATAAAAAATGTTCACCAAGGGAAAATACAGTTGTCTGCATTACAATAATTTCTTCTTCACTTCTTTTTAATTGACTCATATAAGTAATCCAAAGAGTCTTTGGCAACATATTAAAGAATTAAACACCTTGACTCACCCCATTGTACCTTTTAGATGATCTACAGTGAGAGACTGTTTGGAAGACATTAGTGTTGGCCTTATCATGTATACAAGTTATCTACAGTGAATATGTTTGCTTGGCTGAATAGAGGCCTACAACTTTCTCTTGGATGCACAATAGCAGGAATTCTAACAGGCTTTTATTGGAGGATGATTATTTTTTTTGCATCAGTAACATACCTCCAGGCCACAGCCCATAGAGAAGGTGAGAATGAAAAAAATCATACGTAGTAGGCTGAAAGAAGATATGCATCCATGACAGGATTTGAGTTTTCTCAGTAAATGTATTGCCCTGGAAAGTTTTATACTGACAGAAAATATATGAAAGGTCCATTAAAGTTTAGAAACTAAGTGGAGAAGCATTTTCATTATCTTTGGAATTGAGTATGAGTATTGCCTTGGGATTCACGGGGGAAGGTGGGGGGGGGGGTCCGTGAATAAATTGTTGGCTGTAAACCAGTTACCAACCTACCACCCTCAGTGAAATGGCTCCCCTTTGCTGAAATTCTTACCTTGCAACTCTTGGTGAATTTAGAGTGGCTTTTTAATGCTGGTGTAGAGAGATATAAGTGAGATTAATCTCTTGTGTGTGTACCCTTCTCATGCATCTTTCTTCGTGTTCTTCTTGGACTACTGGTTCTTGTTTTAATGTCAAATGTCACAAAATATAGGGAATAAAATTCTGTCATTCAAATTATAAAATTCACTGACCAATCTGTTAATTGTAGACTTCTTCGTTTTTAATGATTAAATGTAATATTATTCGTGCAATTTCATTATTTATTCATGATGGCATTAAATACAAATATGGCCAACGGCAATGTGTGTACTGACTCAGTATTTGCAAGATATAAAATGTTCTTTTCCCATCAAGACTATAAGACGTTATTCAATCTCTTCTAGTCAATGAATGTTATTTGATTACTGCTATTTAATTTCAATGTTTGATGATGCCAAATTTTATTAGTCCATCCTAGTACCACGATTTCCATTTTTTCTTTCATGATGTGTTATTTAGGAATTTAGTATGTATTTCTTTACTTTTTATTTTCAATAGACAACAGCATCATGATGGATGTTCTCCTAATGGAAGTACTCATAATTGTAGCGAGGCATGTATTTTTCACCTATCTTCCAGATTTTTTACTTATCATAATACCTGTTTTAGGTATTCTTTCATTAAAAATGGAAATGGTTTTATCCAGCAAACCATGTCTTTTCTCACAATTTTTTGTCTAGTTCGCCTAGAAGATTGGATTCCCTGGTTATTATTTTGCCTTGTTAACCAGATTGCATCAGTAATTAATGATAATGAGATATGCTGAGTGTGGTCACTCCTGTGCCTTTTGGATGAAAATGAATTCATTAAACTTGAATTGACTTGAGATTTAATCATCATTCCCAAGGACATCTACTGGTGTAAGATAATGCACATGGCTGTAGTCTTAATATACTCAAACTGATAGATGTGCCTTAGGGCCCAACAAATGGTGTCATAACTAGTGAACTGCAGTTCCTGTTAGCATGTTTACTTGTATAAACACATTATTTTTTCTCAACACCACCAATAGCCTCTGTAAGCCACATATTTGGGCTTGTATCTGTGTCAGAAGTGGAGTATACCATGTGACAGGGACCTCTGGTTCTGTGTGCATAGTTATTTTGACCCTGGACTCAGTGAACACAAAGAAATTACAATAACACCTAGAGGCATAACTTAGGGATAATAGATTTTAAAAATACGCAGTCACATGGGGAGACTCAGCACCCTCTGACATTTTCCAGTGCTAAAAAATTATGAAATCCTCTTCAAAGTCCTTATGAATTTTGAAAGACTTATAATTTATATTTATTTATACCTCACCGTTGAAATTCAAAACAGTTTTATTACATCCTTTTGGGGTCCCTGAATCCTTGATCAAATGCATCAATAAAACTTTCTATATATATATATTTTTTTTTTTTTAATTTCAATTCAATTTGTAATGGTGAAAGGCATAGTAGGATAATCGAGGAAATAGTAACAGTGTTATAGATTTTTGTGTGCATATAGATGGGATGATTGACACAATTTATTTTTAGATAAACATCAATATCACAAATTTGGTATTCACGTGAGTATCCTAGTCAATTTTATTAAAATTTTTCTCTCCCAAACAATTTCTTTTGTGTTCTGAGGAATAGATTATCTCGTGCTCCATTTATGAAGGCACCATTACCTATCCATATTTTAGTTTTTCTTCAAATTAATTATTTCATTCATTACCTTAGTAATTGCTGGTGTACAGTTGAATTTTCATTAAATCAGTTACTTTCTCAATGCTTTTTGGAAAAGAACTTTGCCTGCAACTCTCCAATGATAGATATAATAATACCACCATTTATCAGTGATGGAGAAAGATTTGAGCAATTCAATAATCAATCTGCTATGTACACTATTCTTGTGGATGGTAGTTAATTGAATCCCATTTTTAACTCTCCTTTTTTCATTATCATCCTTTCCCAGATGAAATTTCATTAATTTAGATTGGTCTGGCAGAGTAATGCATGATTTTGCCTTATGTACACTCTTAATAAAAATCAGAAATTTATAATCAGAGGATTTACCTACTTAATTTTTACTTTTCATCGAGTATTTTAATGCTATCTAACATACAAGTGGATACATTTAAAAAGATTGTGAAAACATAGTCACCACCATTTTTATTGATGACAAATACTAGAGCAATATATTTACATTGTACGAGTGTGATCTTGGAACCAAGAAAATGAGACTACTGCCTCATTGGTAAGTAATTTATAATTTTGATAAAATGTCAATAAGGCAAGATCATAGTGGGAAGTAACTGGAAACCATCAGAAAATTCATGAAACTAATCAATCAAAAACACAACTGATTGACAGAAACTTTGCTCGAAACAGAATGAACATTGAGACTCTCGTGAAGGAGTAGCCTGAATATTCACTGTCATATTGGTGACTACTCAATAACCGGGGACCAGATCCTTTGTGTTTGCCATCTGTGGTTTCTCAGGAATATCTGGTGCTCATGAAAATACTTATATACAGAGGTGTTACCTGATCTTGAACCTAGACCTAACATTCCATTGTCAAGTGCTCTACTCAATGGGCTAACACATATCACTGTTAAAATTCTAGTTATTCTATTATTTATTTAAATTCACTTCATTACTCTTTTAATTAATGATATTGAAGAAGAATCTTTCTTAATATGTTATGACACTAAGATAGCTGATACATTTTGCTAAACAATTTAGATTTACTAAAGCCTGGGTGACAATCTTTAGAGGAGAGAGTATTCTATGCATAACTAGAATGACTATTTTGTGATTCAAAATACTTTATTATAACAGTTTCAAAAATAGTATTCGTTAGACTTATAATCTATTACGGTTAGAACAAAAAAATAACTTGACAAAATTAGTACACATTTCCAAAAATAATGTATAACCCTTATTAAAAAAGGATACATAAATAAATTTATTTGAATATGATAGTAAAAAGAAAGAAAAACAGTATGAAAATAACACTTTTTATCTGTTTAATTCCTAATACACAAATCAAAAAGTAACCAAGCACTTCAGTATCTAAGAAATACTTTCATCACCTTTTAACTTTCATAACTATTTTTGTAGCCTTGCCTCTCTTTTTCTTTGATATCCATTCTTGAGGGCTCTGGTGTATTAAGGATAGTTAAATAAGGGTAATCGTTAATAATTTATCAAGGATAAGGTCTTAAATATTTGGTCGATAAAATCAAAAGTCAACATTGACATTACTGCCAATTACAGTGAACATCATCACCTTAATTTAAAGACAACATGCATATAATGGATGTGACAAAAATTTCGATGCTTATGATGACTGCAGATCTGGTAGAGATCATTTAAACTTCTCTTTTAATTGTTACCTTTACAGGAAATTGTTTATTGACTACATTCACTAACACAGGTATCATTCCAAGGTATATGACTTGTTGGTAGAGCTGTCTCCAATTCTATTTAAATGTTCCAAATTATCATAAAATTACATGCAAAAATGAACTTAGAAAATAAATGAACATATATAAAAATATTTTCATTAAATAAATCAAGTCAGGTAAAAAAATAACACTTCTGTAATAACTGTGTTTTACCCATAGAGATGTGGTATATGAAAAATCACTCAACTTGGGTTTAACTCGACGTATCCAGAGCCTTCAGAGAGTCTCGAACTTGGGTCCACCAGTCAGGAGCCAAGCACTCTACCCACTAAGCTACTACGACCTGTAAATTTTACCATTAAAGATCTAAAAATATTGACTTCTTTCATAAATTTCTCAGAAATTAATATACTCAAGTGTTTTAAAAGTAAATGATTGGCAGCAAAAACTTATAATAATCAACTGCTGGGCAGCATAGCATTTATATAAGAAGAACGTATATAAGAATTAACTCATCTCCATTATACAGTAATTACGCCCCTTGACGAATTTCATTTATGAAAAAGAGTTGTCTTTCATTATACGAAACTCAAAGCTTTT
>WURS02445269.1:0-14604 GCA_011762765.2 Rhinocypha anisoptera
AACTCGACCCCAAAATTTTTCGATGTAACCATTGTACTGATATTTTAAGTCATTTCAAACTAATTTTTAAATCCTTTTCCATATTCAACATATTTTCTATTGTGTAATGTATTGACTACTGTGTAAAAAAACATTAAAGTTTCAGTAATTCTATAGTAATTTCATTTTTGCAATGCTTCAAGTGACTGAACTATTAATGGTGACTTACCACTTTCTACCATATGAGAATCATAATAAATGATAAACAAATGTCATGAGTTGCCAAAATATATCAACAATGTAACAATCATTGATGATGTTGTATTAAACTCACATTACTTTTAATATTAAATTTGTTCATGCTAGTTTAATACTAAATGACTGTTAAAGATAATATCAATCGAATTACTGATTTAGGCTTAATGTGGTGGAAGGAACACATATTGAAAAGAAAAGAAAAAAAGTTGCACTTTTCCACAAAATTATTCTTTTCAATAATATCAATTGCTTATTTCAGAAATAAAAAATATTAGTATTCACTGGCTTCTCTAGTATGCATGTCATCTATTATTTCAGCTTTCTTGCTTTATTGGTACTTGAAGTAGCTTGATGTGAAGATATAAGTGCTTTATAAATTTATTAGCACTGTGATGAATTTCTACAGCCACTGTAATGATCCAATCAAAATGGTGGCTGTGGCATACATGTAATGCCTTTATTCTGACATGGGCTATCTTTCTGCAAGGCTCCATCTAGACTAGGGGTATCCAACTTGCAAGGCCTCAAAAGCCACAACTTAACTTATATTATGGTTGTGGGCCATATAATAATAAATTAAAATGTTTTAAGTAACAATAAGAAACAATGTAAGGTATAAAAGTAATTAAAGATGAGAAATCAAGATGAAGGAGTTAACAGGCAATGGTTAACTCCTATCTTAAAGACACAAGAAAAATTAACTTAACAGGTATGTGTGACCAGACTAAGTGAAATGACAGACAACTGTAAGCGCAACAAACATTGTGGGGGAAACATTGTGATGTTCGGCGCACAGGACAGCACTTGTCATGAACAAACAATGATTAGATTATAAAACCTTTTTCACAAGGACGGCATTAAAAGAAAATTTCTGAATTTTTGTCGAATAACCTTTCTTGGGTCACAGTAAATGTCAACGTGGGCCAACAGTTGGACAACCCTGATCTAGACTCCTACTTAATCTAAGGTTTAGCTGAAGTCAGCATGGATCACACAGAGGTTTGTGAGCTGTGAGTTCTGGGCAACCACAGCCCAAATTGAGAAGCATATATGCTCAAAATGTCTCAGTAAAGAATTATACTGCCATGTGTAAGAAGGAATAAGAAACCTCATAAAACTCATTATTCAGGAAATTGTGGAACAACTAGACATACTCAACTTTACATCAAAATTAGTTCATATGATCAAATTATATCATAGAATAGTGCACTGAAACCACAAAACATGCTTAATAAAATATTTCTATTCAATTATGGAATATTATAAGTATGTAATTGGTAATATGACGAAGCCATACTTACTTTAAATATTCTTATTAGTGCCTCTTTACATTTTACTGTCAGCTGAAAGCAAAGTGGATAATGATTTAGTTTTCAAGTATTATTTCAATCATTAGTTAACAAACAGCGTTCAACTTCATATGAAGAATAAAACTTACATCCTGTTCATCAATTAGGTATAAAGGTGCAGTGGGGTGCAAAACAGCTTTCTGAGCATAATAGAACATTTCTGATATGTTCTTTAAGGTTTTCGCAGAGCACTGTAAAAAGGAAATAAACACAATTGAATTTCTTTACAGAAGAATCAAAAGAAAGAAATTGTCATTAGGACAAGGAAGCAAACATTACTAGTAAATTTATATGCTATGAGTGGGTGCTAGGGGTTTCCACATATATATGGTATTGCTCTACAAATAACAGTGAGCACTATATCTCATACAAAACAGGATAATTAATAAATATTGGAACGGGAAAGCAAAAAATCAACTTGGAGTACATAAAGGTATTTACTATTTAAAATGGAATGTATAAAAAATCTTATAAAATATCAACTAAGATATGAAAAGATTTTAGACCATTCAGGAGAGAAAGACTACCTCTATACAGCTCTCAATTTCTGGATACTGCTCCATTATTGACAACACCACCTAGAAAGAGGAAAATGTCCTTCTTAGGCCAATACCACATATGAAAAACTAATCCTATAATTAATTCATAATTCTCACAGCAAAACATTACAAATTAAGTCTATGTCTTAACACCAGAGGGAGTTAAAATAAAGCTTCCGTCCCATCCAAGTATGAAAGAATAAAAAAAACTCTATACTTGTACAATATGTAAGATCTGGATCTGCCTTAGAACAAGCATCAGAATACATATCATATCATTCCACTGCTACCCCTTTTTATTCTGGCCTGCACAGGGATAGAAATATGTCTCTCTGGGAAACACATTTCGGTTGAGGAAGGAACCTTGATTCCCACATTGCACTATATACTACCATTCCAATCCCCACTTTTCCATTCCTCTCCTCTTTCAGCCTAAATGTGCTCCCTGACTAATGTGATTTTTTTATAGTTCCTTCAGTATCACTGCAATTTTGGAGGAATCAACACCACACTAAGCTAAAAGTGACGTAGAGCAAGGAAAAGAAATTTGGATGGAATGGTGTCACGTTAAAACTATGCAAACCTTATAAAAGATTTAGTGCAAGGACAAGAAAAATATTCCTGGGATCCATCAATTACTAATATTAAATTTTTACACTATCTATAACAATAATGTGGAGTGTGATTATCACATTTTTACTGGCACGAAATTACTCTCTCTAACCATTTTACTGCCAGCAGGCCGATCTATTGGCTTAGTGTTTTTATGCTTTTGCCCTCTCATATTTATGTATCACATAGTTTTTTTGGGCACTTATTCAGTTACCTGTCACTGCACATTGGGTATTTTCTCAATAGTAGCCCTTTAATGTTGCTTGGAAAACTGTAGCAGTGGGTTCTATTCTGTAATACAGTAAACCCAGACTAAGGTAAAAATCGCAGGGGACCATGCTATATTTCTGGCTTGAGCAGGTTTTCCTTCTTAGGCAAGTTCTTTGATGCCCAGCAATAAACTCATTAGTTTATCTTACTAAACTCAGTGTTTCTCTTACTCCAATATGCTGAGCAAATTCCATAAAGTTACGCCTGAGACAATAACTCATTAGTTAAGTAACAACTGACAATACAGGGATTATCGAATGCATACCTGCATTTCAATGTTCCTCACAGCTAAACTTCAGCAAGCATGACCAGGATAACCCAAAATTGTTTTCCTGTGACCATTCAATGTCTAGGTAGTCCTGGCAAATGCATGCATACAACAAGATAGATGTTCTATCAATGTTATCAATCTATGTTAATAGATCAGAGGTGGGATTATCTCCGGGATGAATATCTCTTTATATTGTTCTATTTCTCATATGACATCATGAGACAATGCAATTTTTTACTCCAGTTCAAAAGTCAATTTTCTGTAGTATACAATGTGGGTGTAGTTTCTGGGGGTGGCCCACCTCACCTCTACTTTTGGGGAAACATTAGGCCAGGGTTGCTTTCAGTCATTCATTTTTACAGCTCTAGTCACTAATCCACTTGAGACGAAAGGTCTTTCAAACGAAAAGAGTTCCTGATGGCAAGTGATGGCTATCTACTAAGAAAAAACAAAACTCAAAAGACTACCTGAAACACGTTCAGGTGTTTGAACTTTTCTTTCCGTCCTTCAAAGATTAAAATTCTATGCGCTGTAAGATGTAATTCAAGGCATACAGATTTCCATCCATGTCTCACAGTTTTCGCCATATTGAGGGACTTTCTTGAGAAAAATGTGACCATTTTTGGTAATTCCAGCTTGGACAAGTTTCCACTTCTCACATTTTATACTCTACTTTCTTGTAGGATTGTATAATTTTATAAATAAATTACATCGTTTACAGTAATAAAGGTGAGATATTTATGTAATATTGGTATAAAGATGTCGTAAGTGCATGTGTTAAAATGTGCGTAGGACTTGAGTATCTATTTAAGGAAATTAAATGTAACTATTTAAAAAATAATATCACCAATATAATAATTTGTTAGATAGCGAATAAATAATGGGAAAAACTACCTACAAAATTCCAAATGTCAAAGTACAAATTTTAAGGACAATATTTGAAAGTGAATACATATAAAAGTTTAAATAAAAAAGTATTTCCTAAGTTGTTTAGAAGAGATAATAACATAGTAAATAAATTGTTTTATCTGTCATAAAAGTGTGAAGAATTTATACAAAAATTTAGCTCAAACACATTCATATTAGGCTTGACATATAAAATTCCCAGCACTAACATACAAATTCATAAAAAAAAGCCCCCCAGCATTTTTAACATATACCATTTGAAAGAGGCTGGCCCTAAAATGGCTAATGACCATGAAGAACATGAAGTTGAAAATAAACATACAAAATGTTTTCCATGTTCTCCAAGTCAGTGACTAGCCTTTTAATCAACCTGAAAAACTCTCACATTGAAAATGTCTGGAAATTTTAATGCAACAAGATGTTTATATGTTGGAGGAGACGTGGCCAAAAACATATATCCATAGAGCCATGAAGAGTACCCAAATAAAATACAAAGTGTACGGTTACTGGGGAAATACTGGGATGCTTAAGGCAAGTTTCCACTCACATCAATAGAGGGCTCATCCACAAGGTCCACTTTGTTCCCAACCAAAATAACTGGAGGTGGGGGGAGGTGAGGGGCTGGATGTGGCTGAAGAATCAGTTCCCCACCATCCAGGTCACCCTCCACATCGACCTCCATGTCCTCCTCATCCAGCGGCCAGCATGGACATGGCTCCGGCCACGTAGGGTCGCAGCAACGCCGAATCATTGGGAGCCATCTGAAGAGCAATTGCTTGTAAAATGAAAAACAATTTCCTCCATGGTGGGGGAGTGAGATCAACAAAGTACCATTTTTTGGCATTGCCCGATGGGTTTTTCATGTGACTACTTCACATTTCAAGGGTCTACGTGATTGTATATGATGTCCATCTTTTTAATTAAACCACCATGTTATGACTATGCCTATCCCTTATATAGAATCCGGAAAAAATACTGTGAAACTGGTTAACCACTTATGACAATGTGTAGTGATACTTAATATGAGAATAGTTTTTAAATAATCACAATACCAAATCAAAATTTAATTTTTGAAAAAAAGCAGTACATCACTGATCTTGTATAATTATAGGATATAAGGAAAGGGATAGGAACACATAAAAGGAAGAACACATGTATGATGAGGAAGTTTGAAAAAGCTTCTGCCAAAAAGTAAAATTTTATCTTAACTGGTAATTGAGTAATGATGATAAATGAAGCACTTTTCAAAAAAAAAATACTTTATAATGTGTACAACACACGTTTTCACCATTTAACCATCTTCAGGAACAAGGCAAAGTAATGGATCATCTCTTTGCTGGGTGGCTGACCTAACCATATTATAAAGAATAAATTGATAATAACATTCCTCATAGCATATTGGTTAAAGAAGTGACCTGGTTCTTCATTGCAAGCAAACTTAATCCTGCAGATTATATATGAATAGACATTAATTACCTGGTGGTTACCTTCTGAAGCGAATCACTGTCATTGGCAGCATAGACCACACAGACTACATGAGCTCTTCTTAATTCAGCACAGAGCTGTTCTTCAGTCTGCTCAACAGCTACAAAGGCAATTGTATAATATTATAATTTTACATGTACTATACATTAAATCCCTCCCATTTTGTGAACATTCGTAAAGCTATAATGATTACACTATTATACTTTTTCCCTGAATATATTTAATTCTAATTTACTATTTCATTTTACATTCAGAGATTCAATTGATATTTGAAATAATGTTTATTAGACTACAACAATATGCCATCAATGAAACTACATATTACAAAAAGAATAATAAATGTAATATCAATGGCAAATTTTCTATCAAATGGATAGACATTTATTATAAGCTGTTATACATCTCAAAATATGATGAGTTCACATTGTATACTGAAGAGGATAATATCTTGTACATTGTAATTCCTACTACATATTTTCAGAATCCTGGGTGACTGAAAATGTGACTGAAGCAATATTAATTGTAGAGGACTGACCCATCAAGAGACAATATGGTGCCAAGTGGCTATCCTGGTGTTTAGTACACTTACGGTCTAATCTCAAGTTTGTGGGTTCTAACCCAAAGTCCCACCCAGGGCATAGGAGTTATAGTCACCCTATTGGGTATTTTATCTGACAAAAGATATGAAATGACCATAGTTATTGGTGCAACCTCTTAAAAAAATACTACTAACCAGTGATGGGTCATTTCCAAAATTTTAGGGACACACAAGTTTCGATTATTATTTCTCGATTCCATCAAATCCTGGAAATAAATCACTACACCTAAATTAATAAAAAGCTTTTAAGAAGATATAACTAAAAAATTCCTTAATGCTAAAAGACTTGTAGATAAATAAAATTAAAGGTATAAATAGTAATACTTAAAGATATGATGAAATACGTAATGCAAAAATTTCATATTTTAATCCACAAAATATTCACTGTGTTAATTGAAAGAAATAACTTCTACTTCAATTGAGCAGCAAATTTTTATTAAGTATAAATCCATTTTCAGTGTCACAAATATCCTTATTTTCCTTAAAGGAATTAAATTTTTTGTTAAGGAAAAAAGAAGATTATAAATTATCAGGTCTGTTATGCTTTGTATCACATGTTTCCTTCGGTGCTAAAACATCTTTAATTAAATAGTGGATAGAGGTATGGCTAAAAACTTCTTGGCTCAAACTTTTAGCATAGACTAAGAGAAACGAGTTTTCCAGTATCCTCAAAGGGTAGAATTTTGTGGGGTATTCAGCTTGAAATTGTTTTTACTGGTAAACTGCGGCTCTGGAAACTTTGTTAATAAAGATGAGATGTATACATATTAGTGATGATCCTGGAACACCTGGGGACATTGATAAAAGGGGAGTAAAACACCCATAAGAGATCAAGGACACGAGTGGAATGAGCATGTCTGTGATGATCTTGGCATCAGCAAGTGGGGAGTTGCTCCCACCATACGCAGTATACAAATCAGTGCATTTGAATCCTATCTGGAAAGAGGGTGGCATGGAGGAAACAAGATTTAATAGAAGCATTGATGGATGGCTTGCATCACATCCTTTGAAAATGGAAACAAAATATAAGTAGTATATTTTATGTATTTCCACAGAACAAAATAATACACAACTGGTTTCGACAATAATCATAATTATTTGGTGATAATCATTGTCGTCATGGCCAGAAGATGATGATTAATGTCAAAAACAGTACTCTATCATTTTGTTCCGTGAAAATACATAAAATATACTAGGTACTTATATTTTGTTTCATTATCGAATTCCACCAGGTGATGGCCTCCTCAGTGAATTTTACTTTGAAAATTAGTTCAAAACAACATGCAACTCATTTTTCAGAAATAGGCAGGGACCTTCAATTTTTGCTGGATAGGTCATCTTTTGACACGTCCTTCCAAAAAAATGAGTTCTCCAAATTACTAAAATCAGCATTTGAGTCCATTGTCATTCGAGTCAAAAGTAAATGCACAAGTCGACCGTTATGACAAGTGCTTCATTGTCATATGGAACTGAGCCAAAATCAGGTGAAGATGAGCCAATAAAGTGTGCCAGTCATTCATGAGATAAGTGACAGTCAATGGGTGAATGAGACAGGATGGGATCTCCCTCGGGGTGAGAGTGGATGAAAAGGGGTTTCCCCTTTTGTGCTATAGCCTTCCTTCTTCCCCTACCTCTGACCTTCAACTGGAAAACTTTACAAACATAATCCCCTCTCATCCACTTTCTAACGTCCTAGCTATCACAACTCCACATGGTTGGTGTTCCTTTATTCCACTACAGATGAAATAGTATCACATTGAAACCTTGGACATTTCACAGAAAAATTCATGAGTCAGCAAGGTGATATAATATTTTAGTAAGTAAAACATGATTTTGTATTTTTTCACAAAAATTCTTTTTTGCTACTATAACTCTCGAACCAAAACAATGTCAAGTTTAATGCTTATGTTGAATAAATTGAAAACATCATCCATCTAGACGATTCATGTCTGACTGCTTGGCCTGTGGTGGGTCCTGTGAGCTATGCAACTTGGGTGGGAATCGAACTGGTTCTAACAGGAACTTTGCTTTCAACTGAGGTACAACCATCGCAAAAAGATCACTCACTATGACAATATTATCAGTTCAAACCACACTCGTTAGTGCAGACTTCTACTGCACCAGGAACGATAACCCTAAATTACAAAATTTGAGATTATTTCTGACAATGCAACGGTGTTAGTATATTTTGTTCATATGGTGTATCAATGGCTATGGTCACTTTGCACTTCTTTAGATCGAACATAAAACCTATGTGGACAAAACAACAACCATGCCCTGGGTGGGACTGGAACCCACGACCTTTTGGGTTCGCCAGGGAGTCTGCTGCCCACCAGGCTAACCTGGTTGGTGACAATGCAATGTTCACATACACATTAGGCAGAATCCAATATGATGTGACATGAAGTGATCTACAATGATCCATTTGTACTTGTCCCTATGTGTCCCGGAGTCTTGGACCAATCCTGGAATAAAAGCTGCAAACCATATTCAGATATTTTCAGAACCAACCACATCAGCATCAGTGTTTTGTGGCTGCAGCAGATTACAAATGCTACTTATCACATGTTAAAATTGTTTGTGTAATTGCTGTGACCATTTGGCTTTCAAAGAAACTATGAAATTAAATGTAGGGTAGACAAAATATACAATCAGGAAAACTGGTCTATCAAAGTACTTTTTCACACTAATCTTGTTTCAAATCGTGGCCTAGACATGCAATGTTGAAACCGATTTCCTTTCTGTGCCCCCTCGACATTAAAAGATCCAGTCAACGTCCTCGCCTTTTCAATTTATTTATCAGAGACTAATCGTGTGGCAAATACACTGTAAACTGTAACCTCCAATTCTATTTACCAGAGTAATCAACAATGTGAGTGGGTACGTTTTCAGGGGTGACGTCAGCAGGGATCGTGATCTCCTCGGCTTTCGCCGGAAGGACGTTGCCCATCCTGATGCCTTCGTCCCCACCTCCGTCCTCACCACCGTCTTCATCCTCCGGGAACTCCTCGCTCACGAGAGACAAGATGAGTGAAGTCTTCCCTACGCCACGTTCGCCCACCAAGAGTATGCGCACGCCCTCTCTCTTCCTTTGCAGCCCTCGAGCATCCCCTCGGAGCGAGGATCCAGAGTCGGCAGATGCATCCCTCTGGTGGAAGACCATGCTTGGAATCCCTTAAAAGAACCAACAGGGCACTCTGTAATCACTTGCCTTGTGAATACGAGTGTCAAATCGACTCTTGTTGCTTGAATTTCAACCGACAAAGGGGGACGAATCTCCACAGGTATTTCAGTACTGTCAATTAACAGCTTGGATGATGTCATACGTATGAGGTATGAAATGTGTAAGTAGATCCTAAATCAAAGAATGAAATAAAACAAAAGCTAAAAATTTGATGGAATCCCAAAACATACCTTAAAAAAATTTCTTCTTTAGTTTGTATTACATGGTTAAAAGATAAAAATTAAAGGTTTAGGGTATGCCTATGTTTTCTGTTGGCGGACTCCTCAAATTGTTCCAATTTACATCCTAGGATAGAGTGAGATTTCTACATTCTGGAACAGTATTGAATTTCCATTACAATTAGCAGTTTCTTCGAGCAACCAAAATTCTCCAAAGATGAAATCTCGCAAAAAGGGAAATATTTAGTTTCCTTTGTTACTAACTCACATATCTAAGACCACATACATCTCTTGTTTGCTTAGCCTTAAATTAGATCATATTCCTAACACATGCATGGTAATGAGTGTGTGTAATGTATAACAGGTGATATTTTTTGATACATCCAACATTCTTTTCTCTTTTGATTAACATTTTCATTTCACAGGAATCATTCTAGAAGGACATTACTTCTTTATGTTCCTCTCTTATTCTTCCTGACAATATTGTATCACACTGAATCGCCCCGTATCATTAATAGGTGAAGCTAAATTAAGCTGAAACTAACTTTGAATTAATTATAATAAATGAAATAAAATCTGTGGAAAAGTACACTCTTCTTTGTCTACAATGTACATTAGGTACTTCCATGAAGTGAAGCCTGAAATCATTTTATTAATTCCTCTCCTTATTTATATCTTTTTAAATACTGCATTCCCCTGTTCTTTCACTACTTTTAAGATTTTAAAAATCCATTCCTTCCCTGAGTTAAAGCTAATTGGAGATTATTTAAAAACACAGCTATGATAATAGAATGAACCTGAAGAACATATTATCTATTCTCCTTTATTAATATGAATATATCCCACAAAGTAATAAGAGACTATTTAGCAAATAGATAATTGTTCATACATTCGTACCTGGAATTTGTAGGTACTATAAGATTGGAAAATATTTTCGTAATAATTTTATACGAGTTTTGGGATGAATAACCTGAAACTATACCAATCAGAGTATTACACACAGGGAAATTAAATAATTTAAAAAACAAGCTTAAAGCTCAAGAAGATAATTAAGCGCTAACAAGAGAATTCACTTCTGATAAAGTGACATGTCAAATTAAAGATCTAAGGACAAATTATATATAATGAAACAATATACATATGACAAAAGGTAAAACACTTCTCAAGCTATAATTTATTCTTTTCAGTAGACGACTTAAAGCAGAGTTGAAATACACTTTATCACTCGCTTTTGGGTCAATGATTGTCAAAATGGTCTCATTCATGCTTTCTTAGCTATTTTTATTTCAGCTACTTTAGCCACACTGCAGAATTCAAAACTAATTATCAATTTTAGTGTCTTCAAACGAAATTTTTTTTAAATTTATAAGTCAGACACAAAACAACGAAAAATAAAAGCCCAGTCAATTAGAATAATCGTCTAGGTAAGGAGAATTTAATTTTTTATCCACTTGGAAAATTACAATTAGATGAACTAACATTTAATGTAATGTCGACAAAAGAAGTACACATTAGATAAGATCCATGTAAGGTGACAGCAGAAATTAATACAGAATAGTGAATTAATCTTAATAATTTATATGCCTACCATAGAAGGAAATAGATACACAGACTTATGGACAGTACAGGGTAGGGGTTTTCTTCCGACACGTAGAAAAAATGTTCTTAAACCATAACACAACACATGGTTAGCGATATAATAAAGTGAAATAATCCGAAAATATTTAGGAACTAGTGCACTTAGCAATATTACCGTCCACTCAACACAAATACTTACTTAACCAACAACGTATTATACTCTGGGAGAAATAGCTTCACTACATCAAATTTGTCTCCAGATAAATGCTTTACAAAGGAGGCTCATTGTAAAATTTTCACGACGGCGTACATCCAATGCAACTGGCAGAGTTCACTGTAAAACTGTAATACAGAAACTGTAATTACAATCCGGTCTATATAGACACCGCGTGATCAGGAAGCACTAACGAGAAGATTCACATTCGTTCTATATAAACTCACAATTTAAGTCTATTTCTAACAGATATTACGCACGAACCCAGATAATGCAGATAACTGAATCAACCCTAATTTTCCTATGACACAGACCGACATATATCAAAACATAAAACAATCAACTATCGGTCTTCGACTGTTATAAGAGCGGTTTATTTTGATCAATGACAGCGGAAGAGATCCTACTAACTGCCGGCGTTCATAATTCATTGCCATCATCATTACTTTCTATAGCATTGCTCAGAAAACGCTAGCTTTACGAGGTGCTATTTCTTTCGAGTGTATATCGTCAGTAGAATTCCTGCGAGGAGTCGGATTCTAAGTGGGGGTCACCTCCTGGTAGGGGGTAGAGATATAATTATACAGAAATCAATAGGTGCCTTAAGAAGTGAACAGCTTACTCAGCAATTTTCTCTTTAATTAGCTCATACCCTACTATAATCTACGTGTACTTACATGTTTTTAAAATTGTAACATTTGATAATGAAAACATTCCTAGAGCAAAAATTGACATCCATTCTAATACCAATTTCGATATCTTCACGGACACTATTTTATTCGATGACATTGTTTAAAATCTACACATCTCTGACAATTAACATTTCCACTGAAATTTTTTCAAAAAACTGTTTCTCTTCTGAATCAGTATTTGTTTCTCCAGCCATAGTCTCAAGGAATGGTTGGCTCGAGCTTTTATAATTGAATGAGGGACAGTCCAGACTCCACCATGTAACCCCAAGTGTATATTTTAATGTTGAACACTACTGGTGAGCTGACAGTACCACAGGGACTATTCTAAACAAAATTTTCACTTGTTATGGGTTGTCTCACATTACCTAACAAACTACCCTTTGAGCCGAATACATTAAAGGTTTTGACATTTCAAATTGGTGGTAATTACCATAACAAGATATAACAATGGCACACAAAAATTTTTCTTTCCATTGACTCAAATTTTTCCTGGCTACTTGTATAAAAATATGTACATGCCTATTACACAAATGAAATTGAATACTACTTCATTAAGTCCACCATAAAAGAAATATCCTTAGACTACTGAATTGTCAGCACAAATATGGAAATAACGTAGTATTGAAATAGTACAAGTATTGACAGCATATTTGTACTGAAGACTACCAGTCACAACCTGCACCATTCAAGTTTCACTATGAAATAAAATGCGTAAATTCTACCAAGAAACAATGAGAATTCTCAAGATTCTAGTCTAAGCAAACAAGAAGCTGAGCACATTAATGATTGAAAGCAATACCATTCATGGAAAGTGATTCACTTGTTATTTAAGGATTTAACAACTAATCTCACTAACCACATGCAATGAAATAGGTTCCAGTTGAATTCATAAATTTAACAAGCATATATACTTAATTAAACCCCAGGTACTAAGAGGTGGACAATTACATTAGGGTACATATTGACAATTGGTTCAATAAAATGTTTTTATCTAAATTAAAGTAGTTCTCAGGTGCTATTTGATTAATCCCTTTGTTCCTTGGTAAACATTTTCTAGATTAAAAATAATCACCTCTCTCCAGGCACTGGTATCTCATGCAGTTCTCTTTAAGGAATTTATTAAATTACAGAACCGATTTCCCCTTTGTATGCTCCTATCTTCAATTAAAAAAAGTGACAAAATATTTATGAAATACTTAATGATTAAAAAAAAAATTTAATTGCAACTCTGGTTTCAACTTACATTCACCTTCAGGTGTCGTGTAGATACAACATCACTTCAGTAGGAAAAAGTGATGGGTTGGAGAAAAAGAAGGCAGAAGTGCCAAACGACAAGGTAAGTGGTGCAGGGGTATAAAGGGAATTGGTAAAAGTGGTGTATACCAAATTAGATGTGTTTGGTGGTATAAATTCTATAACCCAAAATACTAAATACCAACCCCCTATCCATTCATTGACATTTTTATAAACCTAATCTCACATCACTTTATCTCCTGTTTACACCATGGTCTCTCTTAATATTTATTGCACCTGAACACAAATGTGAGTAAAAACCTTGGCGACGCAAAAGAATATTTTACAAGAGATTACAGAGTTGCCTGACTCAATGTATTACTTCCACAAAGTAACATCTGGATCAATCAATAACATTGTAATCTCTATGGTGGGGACACACTGGAGCATACAATTGAAAATTGATAGATAATCCATAGTGTGATAATCAAACAAATAGAGTAATAGAGAATCCTATACGATATAAAAAAGTACATCTTGAATAACCTACAGACGAAGAATGGCTTTGTAGATAGCTCCCAGCCAAATGCTGCCACTTAATACTTGTAGCTTAAGATACTAAAAAATGTAACACTGATGGTATCTTCTTCTGACAATGATGGAGGGTATAAATGAAGGCATCAATCAATACACATCTTAGCAAGTTTTATGGTTTTAACATTTTACTTGATGTAAAAATTAATAGTTTACATATTAAAATTCTCAGAAAAAGAATCCCAGAATTTTTCCTCCTAGATGTTTCCGCCTTGCTTCTTCATGGTCCATGATTCCTCCGCTCGTGGTGAGTACAACAAATCTGCAAATATAAAGAACAAAACAGATGCAATTGAATAACTTGACAAGAAAACTGAATAACTGTAGGAGAGACAAGGCAGCCCTACTAAGATTTTTACTTCACTATCACGGTTTTTATTTATAAATTCAACATCAGGTTCAAATGAAAGGAGGGACTGGGTGGGGTCAAAGGTCGGGTTCGGTTCACTCACAACACCCCTTTGACACCACACTCCACATCCCTAAAACATTCCTTCTCTCCAAACACCCCTTGCAGGACAGGACACACAACTCTCTCTCTCTCTCTCTCTCTCTCTCTCTCTCTCTCTCTCTCTCTCTCTCTCTCTCTCTCCTCCTCCCCTCCTCTTTCTCTCTCTCCTCATT
>WURS02445299.1:0-14602 GCA_011762765.2 Rhinocypha anisoptera
TCCTCCCTCCCGCCATCGCTGCCGCCACCGCGTCGCGAGCAGATCAGGGAAAACTAAGGGGGCGGGGGAGGCCCGACGAAAGGGAGGAGAGCCTTCATTACCTTCACCGGGATGTGGTGTATGAAAGCGGCAGAGAAAGTGACCGGTTCTCACTCAAGGCAAAGGATAAAAAGGATATAGTTATGGTTTTCCTGAGCGCCTCATATTTCATCCTGCAATGCCTAACATTTTTCCCTCATGTTTAGTAAATATTTCAACCGCCAAATCATGGTTGGAATGAAATAGTATATTTCGTACTTTTCACGGTTTTAATCGATGGCAAGACGCGTATCACCATATTACGACATCATCAAGTTGCCTGACGAAGCCGCGAAATGCGTCGTACCATTGAATAAAACTGCGGAAGACTGCGAAACATCTTTCATTCTAGCAATGGAAATTCATAACTTCCACGAATTGAAGCCCGAGATCGTTAACTCAATAACAATGAATGTTTATACGAGAAATATTTTCTGATAATGATAATATTGATTGAAATGAATCGAAAAGTATTATTTCCCATTTATCTTATTTACGGATTATAGGTGCTAATATATAGATGCATAAAATCTGCCGTCGTCATGACTCGCCTCTTCAGTGTTTGAAAGTAATGTACATATATTTGTATGTAGCTACTTGCAGGACTTGCTGCCTGCTTTCCAGGAAGTCACTGTCTAGTGTTCTCTTGAAGTGAAATTTGTGTTTTTACTTTATTTTGCACTACTCAAGTGGGAGTAGTGGAAAATGTATGTAAGTGAGTGTACGAGTACATATATGTCTCCCAAAAATGAAAACAAATTTTTGAATAGTTTGTGAAACATATAAGTAAACAATTTGGAGCAAAAAAATCATATATTTCATTTCTCTGAGCAAAGTTCAATGTAGTTGACTAAGAAGAGTACAATTTTTTAGATAAAGTTACTCTGCCCAGCAGGTAGTCATAGCTGAAAAGATGAGGGAAAAAAATCCGCCTTCTATCACACAGAGAGCCATTTTTACTTTTTTGCATACATTTGCAAAAGTAAACTATCCTTCTCATTTTCTTTTTTTAAAACAAACTTTACTAGGCTAAAGAGAGTACCAATTATTGAAATACAGTCACTCCGCTGATCGGGTAGTCATGGCGAAAAAGTTGAGGGCAAATATTCAGCCTTCTATTCTGAGAGAGTCATTTTTACTTTTTTTGCGTACATTGGCTTGAGTAAAGTTTCGTTTTTTATTCATTTTTAAAAAATTGACTCTAGTAGTCTGAAGAGAGTACCTTTTTTTGAACATGAATAATACGCTCATTGAGTGATTATTGTTTGAAAAATAAAAGAAAAATTTCCGCATTCTGTTACACATTGAGCGTAATAAAACTTTCAAGTAGTTATTTTGTAGCAAAACTACAATTAGTGGTTGACTAAGGAGAGTAAAATTTTTTGCAAAATGATATTAAGCTTTTACATGCTAATCATCCGTCTTACTCACAAATTGGAACAAAAGGATAAGTGGTATACTCTTCAGGATAATTGTTAAACCATATTTTTTTAAATATTTCTCTGCACCATCAACTGCAAAAAATCCAAAACTACTACCAAATCATGAAGACATTATTCACACTCAACGCACCAAACCTCACTCTTTTACCTCAAAACTAGAGAGAGAAAAAAACAAAATGGATACAGAATGACTGACTGACACGCTACAAAATTAATATGTATAGATACATATTTTTTCTAAAGGGTAGCGTGAAATAAATATTTAAGCTTTATATATGACTTCACTTGCTCAAAAAACTATGAAAGGAAAATAATATTTTGTGACTCAGAGCTGGAGATTTTTATGGAGATTGACACTTGACGTTTGTATTCGATGGGCATCGACATGTTTGTCTCCGATGATGCCCCTCGAGTGGTCTGTCCATCAAGGGAGGTGATCGTTAACACTCCTTTCCTTCTCTTGAGTACATGATTTCACCACTATTGACAAATTACAGTTGCTCTAAGAGTATTCATCCTCCACCGCCAGTTGATATTGATGTTGTGACATTTTTATCTCTAGAAACTTGAAAGATTTCGGTAAATTTTCTCCGATATGTTCAAGTCTACCCTTTACTAGTGATATAAAATTCAAAGTATCGTTCTTCAAGTGAAAAAGTCAAACGTATGTACATACTCCTAATCCGCCCAATGAGTAAGCAATGCCTCCGAAAAAAGTGACCTACTTCAAATATTAAAAAAAAACAGTATCAATAACTGGTATATATCAATAACTGGTCAGTATAATAATCTTACGATTAAACGCACGTTGTTGCAAGAACTAGAAACTCTAACAAAAACCTATCAGGTACTTTTTCATTGGCAAAACAAATTAGGCATGATTTTTACTATTTATTTTATTATTTTTCATGTTATAAGTCATTTTTTCATTCTTTTAATTTATTTAGCTACAATATTTTTTCCTAACGTAGTAACTGTATTTCAGAAACTTCACAAGTAACATAAAATTATTTCTATACTAGACCTTCTCCTGCTTCATAGCTTTACTTTGGAATATCAAGAATATTAAGGGAATTCAAAATAAATCCTTAGATTCGACTGCAGACGTCATCAGCATAACACAGCTCTTTCCACCTCTCTTATTTAATATGCTAGAAGATTAAACTCACGAATGGTGCGTAAAATATTTTTAGGTGAACGGCCTTTGAAGTTTTAGCCATGGGATAAATTCGCTGCAGTCTCATCTCATTGGCTAGCACAGGACTTACATTCATAGAGATTAGGGCACATTAGGGAACCGGCCGAAAATGATAAAAGGAGATAACAGAGAAATTCTTTTCGAGACGCAGAACCGTAACGGATTTATAATGCAGCACCGTTGTATGCATGCACTATTGTTTCTTCCATCTTGTCTTGTCGCGGTGAATGAATCATGGAACGAGGGCATACTCGAGGGAACTACGCAGCGGAATTCTCTTTTGTTTTTTCCCTGACGTTCCGCGAGGACCGCGTTTGGCCGGATTTCGAGTTGTCGGCGCCAGGTGTCGCATGCGACTTCCCTCCGATTGACACATACGTCGGGATGTCAAGTCTTCCTGTGTGCCCTCAATTTTAGTTTCATACACGTATGGTCACCCGAAAATAACGGGTTGCATATTTTTTAAAGGGCTTTGCCAGAGCATTTAAATAATCTAATGACCGTCGAAATAATACCCATAGGACGTAAAAATGCACCTACACCAAATTTATCACACTTCCACGTATGTCTTACGTAGGAGGTGTTTGTTGAGGATCTTCCAAACTTCATCGCTCTTTTATTATTCATTTCCCATCCATGTTTTCCTCGGCTCAGGGCCCGACGAGTGTTGAACAGACATGAACTATAAATTCCTACTCTCAAATAACTACTGCTTGGTAAATATTTTTGAATGTTCTTCCGAAGTTAAAATTCCTCCGAGCCATTCCTTCCAATCATTTTTATGTCTATCCATCATGTTTGAATAGCCTAATATTAGTGCCAACCAGAATTAAAAAAAAAACACCCAGATTAGTTTTTTAGGTTAGTTTTAAAAGTTTTTAAACTCGTTCCATGTCTTTTCTGTTTGGTGCCTCCTGTGGATTTCGCTTATCCTCTTCCTAGGCCCTCAAAACACCTCGTATTTTTACATTTAATTTCATTCATTGGAATAATAAGAAGTCGTCATTGGAACTGGGCTGGGTCACGTGAGTCATTTTTGGTGGAGAAACGGTTTTTGTTAGGCATTATGGCGGCCATTCACATTATGGTCGAATTGCACTCTCCGTCGAAATCCATCGCGGTTCATCTTTTTGCGTCTACCTTTTTCCTACCCCTAACTTGCTCACCCAACATTCTTCCCTCCATTACAGCCTTCATCAACCCATTGCCTCGGAGTATCTCTTCTAGCTACCTTTCCTGCCTCTCAACAATCGACTATTCTCCCCTACCATTCTTAGCACATTATAATTATTTTTGTCTGTCCACTTCACTTTCTCCATCCTTCAGCAAATCCATATTTCAAAATCCTCCAATCTATGCTCATCATATTTCCTCGTGGATCTGGTTTCCGATTCATATAATTCCACGGTCTGTATGGGGGTAATATTTTCCTTCATGTCTTTGCTTAATGTTTTAAGGGCACTCTCATCACCTTCTTACTTGTCGCAAAGGCCTCTTTTGATAATGAAATTCTTCGTTTAATATTCTTGCCACTGCGTCCATTTTCTCTTATGATGCTGCCGGAATAAGTAAACTTTTTCAGCTGTTACAATGTATGCCTTTCTAGTATGATTTTTAGCGGTCTTCATGCTTTTTGAGAATCTCATTACTTTCACGAAGTTCTCTCGGGTTTTCCACCTGGTCAGAGGCACCATTCTGGCCGACGTTTCGACCCTCGAGTCGTGAGTCGAAACTTACGTCAGAATGGATCCCCTGACCCGGTTGAAAACCCGAGAAGACTTCGTGAACTCCGATGGCCAAAAGTACCAGATTTAACCAATTACTATTGTCTTATTAATTACTAATTTTTATCTCTCTCAAACAGTATATAATAAATGTATTTAACTTTTTTTCTGAGTTATAATGCTTCTCTTATTCTCCTTGAGTGTTTGCCTTAAGACTTTTTATTTAAGCCCGTTATTTCCTCAGTAATAGTACATTACCGAATGGTTAAGTTGATAGAAGACCCAAGATATTCGTGGTTTGAATAGGTACCGAATTCCGAAAATATTTTTACCATTATAAATGGCTTCCATATTCATTAGCTCTTCATTGTTTTACTTTGTGTGTTTCTAACCTTTCCCAATTTTAAATATTTTTATGATTTCCCAATTGTATAAAATTAATATGGAAATATAAAAATAATATATCCATATATTTCCTATGTAGCAACCCAACATTTGACACGACCGGCCGGGCGTGGATTATATTCTCAAAAAATCTTTGTCATGGGTGCTCGGTTCTCCGATTTCATTTGCGAATTCTTCTAGAAGAAAATAGAGTCAAAGAATTTTTCCATGCCATAAAGTCCCTTGGGAGCGGAGACCCAAGACGACGTGATTCTTTCTTTTATGTCTTTCATAAAGCGAAAGAAGCACTCCAGGCGAACCTGAACCGCGAGGGTAAACGCATGAATGCTTTATTCAACGCAGGGAATGACTTTATTTAATGGCTCACCCACTCAGGGAAGCAGCGTCTTCCATGGAGTTGTTAGGGATTAAACCCGAGAGGAGACATTCCAGAGTTTAAGCAACTCATCGAATTTTCATATCAAATCGAATTATTAAGGGGATGAAAATCATTGCAAATTAAAATGCGAATTTTCATTACACTGAGGGTTATAAAAAGTAGCCATTACCTTTAACTGGTGTTCTTCTACACATACTCAAATTAGAGATTCAAATCAAGAATCACTGCGATTTGATGTATTACCGTCACCTTGATCCCTTACTATCTCTATCAATGATTCGGTCAATACACTTTCTTCCCTTTTAGTCCAGTCGGAATAGGTCGAAAAATGCAGAATTTCGAACAAATGGATAATCAATTAAATTTGATACACAGGTAAAAAAGATGATTTTAAAAACTTTTCCATCAAAATAGTGTGCGGAACGAGTTTATAAACAAAATGGCGGCCTCGACAAATTCGAAAAAACGGTTTCTTGCTCATAACGTAAAAACTATTTATGCTGGAGAAAGGCTTGAAATTAGGCACGTGTAGAGGATATTAAGAAAAAGAGAATGAGAGGTCGCACGATAAATTTGAACAAATAGTTTATTGTAAACGTGTCAATAAACAAAAAAATTGCTATTTTTTGGACCAAGTCACAGTTGAAATAGGTCAGTATTAAAGCAATATAAAGTGTTTTTAATTGTATAAATTTCCTCCAAATCAATAATTCCAAAAGTTAATAGTTTCTGCAAAATTGCCGATTTAAAAAATCGACATTTTTTTCACTCGGTGACATGAACCTTTTATTACAGAGATTCATTTTCCTAAAGTGAAGGAAATGATAGCAAAACTTTTTTGGTTTAATAAATTTTTTTTAAAACTTCAATTTCGTGAAATCCGGCAAATTTTTTCCAGAATTTGTTCAAATTAATTGTGCGACCCCAAATTTTCTTTCTCTTCTTATTCTATACAAGGGCCTAATTTAAACTATTTCTGTAGCATTAATAATTTTTAAGTTATGGACGGAAAACTGTTTTTCAAATTTTTCGTGGCCGCCATTTTGTTCATAAACACGATCCTCACTTCCTTTTGATGCAAAAGTTTTTAAAATCATCTTTTTTACTCGTGTACCAAATGTCATCGCTTATCCAATTTTTTCCGGAAAAACCTATTCTGACTTGACTATCATGGAAAAGGGCACTATCGTAGCGCGTTTCATAAAACTGGACCCAAATTTCTTCTCTCCTTAATTTATAATTCTATGTTCATGAGATCCTCATTCTTATTTAACCTTCTTAAACAAAGAGAATTTTTTTAAAAAAAGGCTAATTGTTTCCTCTGTATTAAATGACGATGAATTTTCCTCAAGAGTATTTCCTTCACTTCTATGAATGGAAAAATTTTAAGTATTCAAAAGATCCTATATAATATCCTGTCACAGAAAAACACATGAAGAATAAACTTTTGTTTTCGAAATATTTTCGTGGCAACTCAATTTTGGCGCCATCAGCCGGGAGAGACGGAATAAAAAATCTACTTTGGAATATAGGATCACAAAATATAGAAATATTATCTTTAGTTTGATTTTTATAAAAGCCTACGGCCGTCATCGGAAGTGGTTTCGTATGAACACGTTTTATATGTCTATAAACAGTAACATATATATTAGCATACATATAATGATATTTATACATATATCTATGATGGACACTTCCCCTTTAAGAATGTGATCAGTGATGTCATGAGACATGAAAGGGACTGGCATTCATTGGAACACAATTCATTGTTATATTCCCATGATTTTGTTATTGAGGAGTCTTTGCATGCGCCCAAAGTCTCACAACACCTGCCCTTGGTCGATAGATCCCTGAGGCGAACGATTGATTGGTCGTCACGGCTTGAACAAGACAATTTTTGTGGGTTGATGTCGATGTGTCATCATTGGATGTTAAAGGTTCGAAAAAAGACCGTAAACTTAATGTCACATTTTTTTATCTCGCAGCGGAAATTCAGTTAAACTACTGACTATTATCAATTATCATTTTATATCCAGCGCCTGCCTTCCCTATCAGAAAATCGTTTTCAAATTAACCTGCTGTACTTTTACTTTCACTGAACGTCATTTCTCGCTTAAAATAAATTAAATTTAAAAGCGTTACAAAGGATATAAAAAGTATTGTGAAAGATAGCCAGCTCCGAAATACGATACTTAAAGAAAGTTATTTTACTCACGAAGTAAATGAACGATGAATTAGCCGTTTACATTGGACAGACAGGGAGGTAACTCAGCGAGCGAGTGAAGGAACATTACGCATGCTTCAAAAACAAGAAACCTTCTTCGCATTTTGCAAAACATTTGCTGGACAGTGATCATAAAAGTAACTTTATCCCCGAAGTAGTGCATTTAGAAAGAAAAGGTTTAAGGTTGGATGCTTTGAAACAATTGGAAATTTCCGAGGTTGTTTGAAGTAAATGTACAGTGCTTAATGACTTGATGTATTCCTCTCACTCCCCTCTCCTAGACCTTCCTCTTTTCCAAAAAACCTCCCCTTCATTTCCCCCCCTCCCCCCGTACCAACTGACAGTGCCCTCCCTCCCCTTTGGCTTAGGCCGCCCCTAGCTTCCCCCCCTACCCCACGTATTTCTCTCCTCCCCTCCTCCTACCAATTGACGGTTTCCCAACCCCTGGAGACCGAACGTCACCATCCTTCCCCACCTCCTATTCTATTACATACGCCCCTGTTTCCATCCCCCGCCTCTCCATATAGTATATAACCAATGTATGTCCTCTGTAATTCACCTGGAGATGACTTTGCAAGTCGAAACCTAGCTCGTATATAATAAAAAAATTTCATGTGGAAAAACCAAGTGTTTTCATCTTCATTATGAAACGCTCCTACAAAGTAACGCCTGAAAATACCCAATTTTAAGTAAATGAAGCTTTTTCCATTATTGAACACGATCTACCTACGGTTCTAAGGAGAAAGTGGACTTTAAATTGCGTAACTTTATTAATGCTGACTACTCTGCGTAGTTCATTCGATGAAACGATTCGGGCGAGTTATGTGGTGTCTATCAGAAGATGAAGAAAAGAAGATGAACAATAGCAGTCCACGAAATCCTTGAGAATATTAGGGTACCATAATATCTATATAATAATAAAGAACCACTTTCCTGCATCACTCTAACTGAATTCAATCTCTTATTTTATAGTTTTCTTCGAAAAATATTGAACGATGTCATATATTTCGGTCCGATGCTGCTAGTGAATTAATTTTAGATGGTTAAATTGATTGATGGACGACTTTTCGTAGGGAAAATTCTCGAATTAAAACCTCGGCCAGAAACCTTAGGTTGCATTTTTAGTCGCCGGTTCTTTATTTACGGATGCTTAGGTACAATCTCATTTGGTTTCCATCCTAATTACTGTGTTCTCATTCCAAGCCCTAGCTCTCTTCTTTTCATCGCTTGCATTCATTACGCTGGAAGAGAATTCACAAAGTCATTCAAATATGATAAAAGGAAGAACGGTACATTAGATGATGTTTGTTAGCAAGAGAATTATAAGTAAATACGACAACTAAAATTTTTATCTCGCTCAGGGGAATGGCGGTGTGCATAAAATATGCGCCTATTATCATTTTATATTAGCTTAGAATTAGTCTAGTAAGTTCAGAGTTGCATTGTATTTTTAAGTAGTCATCATTTTAAAGCAAGAAATGATTCAAATTATAATTTTCTACTTCACCAAACCCTCATCATTAATGCGATATAATTTTACTAACAAGAATTTTAGAGAGAACTCATAATACAATTCCCAATTTTTTTAAACGCGCAATTTGAAGGACTCCATAAATTTTCTCGTCTCTTTTCTGTTGAAAGATAACTAATTTTGGAAAACATAAATAAGTCTACATGGTTTTTTTCCACAAATTTATTTGATACTACCTAGGTTTCGACTTTACACCTATTTACATGTTCACCTTTATATTAGGTGAACATTATCAAACATCCAGGTATTGTACACATTGTATTGCAACACTGAACATAAATTGTACACCATGTGTACAATTTATGTTAGAGAGTTAAACTCGGTAGTTTATTGTATAAGACTTATAAAGGACTCGGTATCAATTGATATATTAAAAGTTATTTATCATGCCTGTTTTCTATCAAGGGTGACACTTGGTATAGTATTATGAGGATCATCTTCCTCAATGCTAAAGAAAGTTTTCTTTCTCCAAAAGAAAGTAATAACATTTATGTTAGGAGAACACCATCAAGATCATTGTAGACCATTATTCGAAAAATATTAAATTACTAACTTTTCCATGTATATATATTTATCATTTATCCATTTACATATGTTAAAAACACCAGATCAGTCAATAGAATGTTACATAGCCATGCAACTAGAGGATCTGCAAACATTCATGTGGTCTTTCATAAGAGAAGATTGGCTGCACGAAGTCATATTGTAATGGGCACCGAAGTTTTTAATCACCTTCTTCTTTCCCTAAAGGAAGCTCAATCAGTGGGACATTTCAAAACTGAACTTTTAAAAACTTTTGCTGTCCAAGCAGTACTGCACTGTTGAAGAACTGCTATTAGAAAAATTTTGATTATCACTGTAATGTATCATGTATCTATGTTGATGTACAAATTTCTTATGATATCTTATACCTTGATGCACCTGATACATACCTGTGTATCTGCATGTCAACTGGACGGATAAAAATTATTATTATTACTATTTGTGAATAGAAAGGCGTGGTATAGTGTATCGAGGGTATGGATGAGGAATAGGGCAGTGAGAGGGGGTAAAATCCGGTTAACACCAAATAAATTAGTGGAGAACATTTGTTTATTAATTTTTGTAGGTATTCGTAACTTTGTTAATGAATCCCTTACACGAAATGACGGCCGATACCACCAGCGATAAATAAATTCCTTTCTCTCCAGCTTTATCGTTTCATTAATCACTGAATGTTAAATAGTTCATGGTGTTTTTTCCAGCCCGATCAGCATGAGGACCCTTCAGACGTCAGAGAGGTAAAGCCACGCAAGGAGAGGGGAACGGAATGATATAAGGAAGTTGAACTGTCGGAGTAGCCTTCAAATATACGTTTAAAATATTTAGTATTTACTTAACGGTTCATGGGAAGTTACATGAAACTTTACAAACCGTAAATGAATTTCCGATGCTTTTCAAATGTTCTTTGGCGAATCGAATTTGAATTTTAAAACTGCACGATACTGATTTTTGTCCATTTTTAGAAAGGCGGTCTGTAACCCTTTCTCTTAAAAAAGGCCCCGCGGAACAAACCACTCTTCACTCGGATGACATGTAAAAGGAAAGCGAACTATAAATGCAAGACGCACCTTGTCGAGTAGAGAGACGTGCCAATGGATGGCGTCGCCATCTGCGGCCGAGAACTATTCAGAGCACACTCGTAGATCTCTTAATTGGTAAACTCGAATGTGGAGAGACCAGTGCTTTGAATCGCCGCACCTCTCCCACTCCCTCCCTCCCACTCACGGCTTCCCCCCATACCGCCATGAGAAGAGTAGAAACACTGCCGTCCAGCGGATCGTAGGAACACCTCTGAATGGATTCTCGGAAAATGGAAGGCGCGTTCCCGCTCGAGGCGAACCTTGATTGCGAAAGTTGCATGCGCTGCAGATTGGAACACGTAGAGGCGACCCTACAGTGGGCGCCGCACGTCCGCAGGGACATTAGCGAAATTAGGTCGCGAATCCATCCCACAGAAGAGGAAACGGGAGCCACGAGGCGGCGAGTGACTTTTTGGATGTATATATATATATATAGGTAGGCCACTTGTGCTCGCCTACACCTGGGCCGGATACTGTGATTGCTACATAGGAAGGGTAAAATTAAGCACGAGTGGGCATAGTTTAATAACGGAAAGGTATGTTATCAGTTAAGCGAAAGGAGATCTTTAAGGCCAATAAAATGTATTAGTGAATAAATGATTAAAAGATTGATTTTTCTATCACAACAATTAAAGATTATATATAAACGCTACAAGCTACCTAAAGGTGTATTGCAGGAGGCGATAAGACAATTTTTTCGATTAATACATTATCGATTTTATATTTGTAGTTATTTTATATATATATATATAGCTTGGTTTGCACCGGTTTGTACGATAATCGTTATCTTCCGGTGAAGATTATCGTCGAAACCAGGTGGAATAATCGTCCTCCTAAAATGCATTTAAATATTTTCTTAAAATTTAATTTTAAATCTCACGTCTCGTACCAGATTATGAATGCTTGAACGTTACGTTTTGAATAATTTCTAGTCCCGTCGCAAATTCTCCCTTCCTAGCATGAGGGGGAGCGTTAAAAATATTATGGGGATCGAATAAAACACGAAAAGGCCTATGGGTTTTGGGTTGTCCTCTTCCTCTTTAACAGAATCGTCACTGAAAACTCTCCTGCATGTAGATTTTTCCAGATCGAATCGACCTTTCGATTTACACATCCTCATAATCCACAAAAAGTTGTGATTATGTGACAAATTTTTACGGTGCCTGACCTCTAGATCCACATGATATGTATATTCATTGTGAAATGATTTGCGAGTTGGAGTGTAAGCTTGGTGGTGGCTCGCCCCCTACCGCGTGAGCCGGCATGCGTCTTACTTGGTGTTGAGTATACTTAGACGTCCTAGATTTAGATCGAGAGTTAGTAAAGCGGCTGAATTTGCGATGTGTTTTGTGGTAGAGTAGCAGTGTAACGATTTATGAGGTCCAAAATGGTCGTTCATCGGATTCAAAATTTCCAATGGTTTCGCCCGTTTAATTAAAATTCACCCGTAACAATTGCGAAACTTTCTAAAAAAGCCATTAGCACTCATTGCGTGACCCCATTTACGTATCTCCCTGCCCCTTAACTACCCGCCCGCGCGAGACGACCCTTCCTACTTACCTCCCCGAGTCCCATTAGGGTCTATAATTCACCCTACAGGTAAAGGAGTTAGTCATGGGTGAAAGTATGTTGATAATTTAGAAGAAGAAGAGCTCCCGTTTGGGCTTTGCATATTGTGACGGCATTTGTAGTTTTTTAAATGCATGTTTGTAGTGAGAAGTCTAACATTGTCTCTTATGTTGTAGATGATGTTATACTATTGTATTTTATTTTGCATACGGATTGCTTCATTCTGAGTGCAATGTGTCTCTTAACTTTTGCATTTGGGAGTGAATGTTAATTTTTGGTGGTGGCTCACCCCCTGCCACACTTCCTTGCGGCGGTTTTCAGGGTAATGCTTATAAGTACAAGTAGAGCATTTACTTCTCTACGTATCCGTCCTGTCTGCATGTAGAAATACACTGTAAAAACCATCGTGAAGACCAGTGAATCAACAAACATCAGGTATACGTAGTATAAGTATTTGCAATGGAAAATATGTATACTTCTAAACTTTCATTGCCTCTCCAATAACGAGAGAAAGACACTCGTAGACATCCGAAATCTCTACTACCCAAACGATAAACACGGCAGTATCCAACCCTATTTTCGGTTAGATAAGTGAGCTCACATAGTACTAACGCCTACAGTGTGTGAAAATTCAAACATCTAGGTTTATATAAGCGGGGCGAGTTGTTTTCCCTGTACCACCTGTGGTTATCCAGGAAGACCTATGTTGCAGTGAATATCACTAAGCTTGGATTTAGCTGGAGGTGTCCAATGAAATAGTCATGTCCCTCTTTCAGGAAGTACCACAGCATTCCACCCAATGAACAACGACACGACAGGATCTCACGTAAACAATAATGCACACAAATTGTTAGCGGTTGATTAATTTTCTGCTCATACTGGACCAATATTAGTAATTGTAGGTAAATTTATAAAGACGTTTTCAAGGTAAAAGCGAAAAGTCATTCATAAACCAGTTCCTGCACTTACGATTAAGATCATCTAATTTGTTCTATACTCGTGCGCGGCAAAATGGAATCCTAAATTAAGTCGTTCCACAGTCTGTGTGCTTGATTCTTGCTTTTAGTGAGCAATATTTACCGCTTCTAAAATCTTTACCTTCTTCTAGAAATGAAATACAGGTTGCCACCTGTGCATTTCCAATAAAAGGGTCACTGAAATGCAGGAACGCCGTCGACAATAATCGCCATCACCTGGTCATAATAACAATGATCATCTGATCTGATAACCCTCATTATCGATCAGACGATGAAGATTATAGTAGAAGCTCGATAATGATTTTCAGTTCCTCTCTATTGGAAATGTATAAGTAGTAGCCTTGATTGTGTTTCATTATGCAATTCCACCGCGTCACGGCCTCCTCAGTGAATTTTCTTCTTTAAAGCGCATGTCGCTCACAGTCACGCGAAAAAAATGAGAAATCATGGTTCGGTAGACCGTAAGGACGAATTCCACCATGCGATTTCAATCGTTGAACCATGTCTGTGTATGATTTTTGTACCTAATGATGACGCCGCAGCGTTGAAACTAGTTGTACCAAATTAAAAATCAAGTGGAAAAATACGGAGTACGTTGTTCCTTTTCTCAGCAAGGAAATAGTTTACAATTAGTTGTGAACAAGCTCAATCATATCCTTTCCATCATTCCCACTACACTATTATTTATTTTTTCCATCTTATATCTATTTTTATTTCAATACGTATACAATTATAAATACAAAATTTAAAAAAATGAAATGAAACAAAATTTGAAGAAATACAAACGTAACAAATTGAGCAAAAGTGTAAATTGAAATCAAATATAATTTGAAAAGAAAAAGGAGAAAATAAATACAAAAGAAGAGAAAAGCGATTTATAAAAATCGAAATCTCCGTCTGGTCCTACTAAGATACTCAAATTCAGGGTTGACCCGGGTGCCACATAACCAAGAAAAGATATACGTCGAAATGTTACAAAATATGCAACTACATATTGTGTCAAATCGTATTCTTAATCATTAGTCCCATGTAACGACCAATCTTCAATTTTTTCATTTCGTTCATTGCCACTAATTGCCTTAAATCCTTAGGAATATTGTTGAAAATTAGATGTACAATGAATTCCGATTTTCTTTACCACGATTTGTATAATACTTCTGTTGATAAAATTCGAACATATTGCAATCGTGTGGTGGAGTATGGCATTTACTCAGATGAAACTGAACATATATACTTTCAGAATTCCACATAAACATATTTTCTTTACACAAATATATACTTTCTCCACCTGGAAAGGAAGGGACCAAGATTGGATGCCTTCGAACATCTGGAAATTATGAATTGTGTTTATTTAAATAATTGTAATGTCCTAAACGAATATATGTATCACCCTTCTTCTTCCTTCTTTTTTCCAAACTTCATTCTCAGAACCAGCAACCACCTCCCCTCCTCC